>WWET01001379.1:56639-73660 GCA_011038615.1 Limnodynastes dumerilii | reverse complement strand
ATATATATATATGTGTGTGTGTGTGTGTTTGTGTATATATATCTCCATTTTACCAGTTTTTTGGTTCCACTATTATTATTTATTTAGTTAAACAAAAAAGAAAGAAACTTGGTGCACACTGTGTAAATAAAGCACGGCTAATGCCATATCTGAAAACCAGAGAGTACAAAAAGTATGATTAAAAAGTGTAAATTTTATTGAACTATAAATTTAAAATGGGCAAAATATTAGAAAGGTATAAATAGTATAGACAAGGATATTTATCAGTACTAAAGCAGCAGCAGTGCTGTGTATCTTCCGTATATCTTCCGTATCCTAAATTCATTTCAATACAGGCATAACAGTCTGAAAGCGCCACCTGTGCTAAATAACAGAGGCTTACCCTGGGAGAGAGATTAACGGCCTCACGGCCGTGCTTCGTCCTTCCGGACCCGTATCTTTCTCTCCCTGTGCTGGGTACAAGTGATTTGGCGCCCAGACTGCTGTCAAGAGGAAAGGAGCTGCGGTAGAGAAAAGTGGATCCCTCGGTACACCGGAGACTACACTCACCCCTTTGGAGCTGTACTCTCCAGGAATCCAGTTGCAGCAGGTCTTCAGGACAGCTGAGTGGTAATTATTTTATCTTTACAAAATTCTCCATTTCCTTCTTAGTCTTGACACCCTTTCAAATGTTAGCAGAGATGTCTCTCTGTTAAAACGGTTGTGCTCCGCTGGCCAGACACCCACTTATATGGTCTCTCAACTAGAGCCAGAACATATGCCCTCTCCTGGGTTCATCCAGGCCTGGAAGAGAGCGCTCCAGTACCCCTTCAGGGACTACCAGTGGGCTACGTTCTTCCACTTCAGCATTGGCTTCGCCCAGAGCACTGCATTGTGAGAAGCCCAATATATGGTGCTCACATGTTAGTACAACCGTCCATCTATCTTGCTTCCAGGACCCTCAGACAGATGTTGGCTCTGAACTACTATGTTGCCACATGATGCCCTATACTTTAACATCTCTGAAAAGGGGATATGTTATGGACCTCATCGCACAAGGCATTCTGGAGTTTAACATCACGCCCATCCATCCATTTCTCCCCCTTGCTCCCTTTATCCCCCCTGACTTCTCCCTTTATTGATCAATCCCTTCTTGCTTTTATCCAATGCTAAAACTCTTAACTGTTTGCTGTTCATTGCTTTTTTCACATGTTATCAGATGTCAACAACTAAAACTTGCACCAAAGTTTGTGCAATTATCAGCATCTAAGTCTGACCTTGTTCCAAATGTAATCAATGAGTACAGAGCACACTACATTCACCATTTTCAATGTGCTAACCTGCGGTAAAATGGTGATGCGAAACGATTCATTGGTAGCCTCGCCCATCAGATATAGCGATATCACAGGAAAGATATTCCATGGCGTGGTACCCTCCTGCCAGCACACAAGCTGTTCTCCCAACCAGAAGCCATCGGGGAATTTCTCCGTCTATGGAATGGGAGAATACAGAGCAACAATCTGAGATGCCGTAAAGAGGAAATATTATGTAAGAATTGCAATCCATTATGAATTCAAAAGTCATGATTATGGCTGCACATAGACAGATAAACATGGAGAACCATACAGGTGAATAAAGGGTATGGCAGCCTCAACACTGGGGAGTGACGAGTCCAAACAAAGGGGTGTCAATGAATTTCCAGAGATCTGATCCCTATTTTCTGTGCTTAAGGATCTGGTTGCAACCTCTTTTCCATTTCTTGTGCACACACCCATGCAACCCATACAAAGGAATGACACTTCAAACACAGGTCCGCATTTTCCATGTGCTGTGGTAAGTAATAACGGAAGTTCATCCATGTGAGAGCACGTGGTTAACTTGCAAGCGTGCGGATAAGTGGAAAGCGCTTGTGTCACAAAACTATGAAGAAAGACTAGAGGGGCTAAACTTGTATACCTTGGAGCGGAGAAGGGACAGGGGGGATATGATAACAGGTTTCAAATACATCAAGGGGTGGAACCAGGTCCAAGAGGGTGGCAGTTTTCAAAGAAAGATGTACTAGAACACAAGGACATGTACTGGAGTGTGGTTGGTTTAGAGAATAAGGGCCTGATCCAGACCTACACCCGCCGTCGCTAGTTAGCCAACCTGGGCATACGCCGGGCAGATGTTGCCCGGCGTTGCTACAGCAACGCCCAATCGTGGATCGGGCGTCTGTAGCAGCGCTGGAGGGGACGTCCCCCAGCGTCCCTATGTTCAGGTTAGTGTAGGTGGGTGGGGGAGTTAGTTAAATGAGGGTGGGAGGGCGGGCTAGGCGGTCATTCGCTCCTGTGCGAGCGTTTGGCCCCTTCCTTACGCCAGCTGAAGTTAGGGTAGCCTTCAGCCGGCGTAAGGAAGGGGCTATACGCCCGCACAGGGGGAGTGTCGGTCAAAATAAACGCTGATACGCTGTGCTTTAGTAAGCACAGCGCATCGGCATAGGTCTGGATCAGGCCCAATGTGCATATAATTTACTTCACTGAAAGGGTAGTTGATAAGTGGAATAGTCTCCCAGCTAAGGCCAACAATTTAAACATGCTAAGGATAAACATAAGGATATCCTACAACAAAAACTAAATTGAGGAACAAAAAAGTCTAAAGTCAGCGTGGTTCACATACATATAAATTGGGTGGACTGAATGGGCTCAGTGGCTCTTATCTGCCATCGTCTTTTATGTTTCTATAAAGGCATGGGTGCGTCTGTATGAACCAATCACAGCCTATTTCATGGTAAACACGTGCTGGAGGTTTCATAATCAAAGCCCATTGATTAAAAATTCTTAAATGAAAATTGAACAGACTGAATGGGCCAAATGCTTCTTATCTGCTAAACTGTCCACAATATACCCGTCTAATGATATACAATAGTCCTCTGATGTTCTGCTATACCAGATTCCAGTCCAGTACAAAGGTCCTCTGATGGTGAGGGTGGGACAGTCCCATTAAACAGACACTGAATTGCATCAATCAGGCCAAAAGTATGGTGGGGGTATAATATTATCTGTAAGTGGGTTTATGCAGTATTAGAAAAAACTATACTGTATTCCCAAGAGCAATTCTAACACCACTTTCTGATGTATATGTAAAATGACACTGAGTAAATTGAAGTGATTACATTTTTTTCATATATAGAGGCATAGGACATGGCCACACGCGCAGTGGTTGGCTTAGCGCTCCTGCAGTCCTGTGCCTTCCCTCCACATGCTACCAATCACTGTCAGCGCTCTGATTGGTGGATAGCTCCAGCCATCCTCCAATCAGCTGCTCTGATTGTGGTGTAATCCAGGGGGAACATCTTTTTATTCCTGCCTCAGCCAGAAGCCTGATCACATGACCACTATGGGGTACTGCAGTCCCCTGTTAACAATCATGACATTGTGTATATGTGATACATTTTGGGTTTACCAATTGATGTGATATGCAATACTGCAATATATTACACATACCCCCTATGCCTTCCTGCTTGCCCCTGGCACAAGAAGTGCTTTTAAATAAAAAGAAGACATTACATAAAAGAGGATTTTATAGAGAAATACAAATAAATCCTTGTAGAAAACATGTAGAACTCGTAGAAAGCTCATTCACTTACTGAGGAAGCAGCTTTAATTGCTTTTACAGCTTCATCAAACACTCGCTTTGGCAGACGCAGGTTGGTAGTACCGCTGTCAACAATACTCTTATCATAGTTGTACTGAGAAGATAAAATGGAAACAGAAGTGAACGCACGGAACCAGATCCTAGATTGAAGACTCTTCACTAGGAAACAGTAATGACGCAGAGATTCTACACCTGTGACCAAGATTTTGATGAAACACACATCAATGTAATGTTGATGCTCTTACTAATCTGTAAGGGGAAAGATTAAGTCAGGATAAGTTACAACAGATCCACGGGGTAGATTTATTAAACTATGTAAAAGGAGATGTTGCCCATAGCAACCAATCAGATGCTAGCTGACATTCTCTAGTATAGAATATGAAAATAAAAGCTAGAATCTCATTGGTAGCTATGGGCAACATCTCCGTTTTTCCTTTTCTGCAGTTTAGTAAATCTAGCCCATAGTCTTAACACTGGAGCTTCAGAGGTAAATCAGAATTCAAGCTAATCTAGCAGAACGCTTTACGTGCCATGAGGAATGACAAGATTTGCAAATGAGCATTCCCTCTTAGTCATTATACAGTATAGGTGTTCCCTCTCTGTGTACCCCTCCAGACTTCTGTACACCCTGAGATTTCTGAGTACTAGAGACAATAGACTGGACACAGGATTCTGACCGGCCATATGCATGTATTCTGTCTGTGTAAGGGTAATGGTTAGCATTGCGATCAAACAAACTAGTGGCCCTAAGGTGCCAATGCACACTGACAGCCATGTGTTCAGGCTGGTCATAGAGCTGCAGGAAGAGAGGCTGTGCTATGCGGACAGTGTAGCTCAGCCTCTCTTCCTGCAGCTCCTCGTGGCTTGCTGAGTAATTTCTAACATGACCATTCATAACAGCATAGCACAACCTCTCTCCCAGTCATGGCTTTACAACACCGTGTGCCACAAGGAGCCTCAGAATCCATCCAGGAGAAAGAAAGCAGAAGTCAGAAAAATGTATTACGTAAAAAATATATAAGGTTTCACACTTGGCAATACTATATATACATATATGTAACCTGCCATTAATGCAAACACCATCTAAGAGAGCCAGATAGATACATGCTCCCCTGTGTAACCTGCCATTAATGCAAACACCATCTAAGAGAGCCAGATAGATACATGCTCCCCTGTGTAACCTGCCATTAATGCAAACACCATCTAAGAGAGCCAGATAGATACATGCTCCCCTGTGTAACCTGCCATTAATGCAAACACCATCTAAGAGAGCCAGATAGATACATGCTCCCCTGTGTAACCTGCCATTAATGCAAACACCATCTAAGAGAGCCAGATAGATACATGCTCCCCTGTGTAACCTGCCATTAATGCAAACACCATCTAAGAGAGCCAGATAGATACATGCTCCCCTGTGTAACCTGCCATTAATGCAAACACCATCTAAGAGAGCCAGATAGATACATGCTCCCCTGTGTAACCTGCCATTAATGCAAACACCATCTAAGAGAGCCAGATAGATACATGCTCCCCTGTGTAACCTGCCATTAATGCAAACACCATCTAAGAGAGCCAGATAGATACATGCTCCCCTGTGTAACCTGCCATTAATGCAAACACCATCTAAGAGAGCCAGATAGATACATGCTCCCCTGTGTAACCTGCCATTAATGCAAACACCATCTAAGAGAGCCAGATAGATACATGCTCCCCTGTGTAACCTGCCATTAATGCAAACACCATCTAAGAGAGCCAGATAGATACATGCTCCCCTGTGTAACCTGCCATTAATGCAAACACCATCTAAGAGAGCCAGATAGATACATGCTCCCCTGTGTAACCTGCCATTAATGCAAACACCATCTAAGAGAGCCAGATAGATACATGCTCCCCTGTGTAACCTGCCATTAATGCAAACACCATCTAAGAGAGCCAGATAGATACATGCTCCCCTGTGTAACCTGCCATTAATGCAAACACCATCTAAGAGAGCCAGATAGATACATGCTCCCCTGTGTAACCTGCCATTAATGCAAACACCATCTAAGAGAGCCAGATAGATACATGCTCCCCTGTGTAACCTGCCATTAATGCAAACACCATCTAAGAGAGCCAGATAGATACATGCTCCCCTGTGTAACCTGCCATTAATGCAAACACCATCTAAGAGAGCCAGATAGATACATGCTCCCCTGTGTAACCTGCCATTAATGCAAACACCATCTAAGAGAGCCAGATAGATACATGCTCCCCTGTGTAACCTGCCATTAATGCAAACACCATCTAAGAGAGCCAGATAGATACATGCTCCCCTGTGTAACCTGCCATTAATGCAAACACCATCTAAGAGAGCCAGATAGATACATGCTCCCCTGTGTAACCTGCCATTAATGCAAACACCATCTAAGAGAGCCAGATAGATACATGCTCCCCTGTGTAACCTGCCATTAATGCAAACACCATCTAAGAGAGCCAGATAGATACATGCTCCCCTGTGTAACCTGCCATTAATGCAAACACCATCTAAGAGAGCCAGATAGATACATGCTCCCCTGTGTAACCTGCCATTAATGCAAACACCATCTAAGAGAGCCAGATAGATACATGCTCCCCTGTGTAACCTGCCATTAATGCAAACACCATCTAAGAGAGCCAGATAGATACATGCTCCCCTGTGTAACCTGCCATTAATGCAAACACCATCTAAGAGAGCCAGATAGATACATGCTCCCCTGTGTAACCTGCCATTAATGCAAACACCATCTAAGAGAGCCAGATAGATACATGCTCCCCTGTGTAACCTGCCATTAATGCAAACACCATCTAAGAGAGCCAGATAGATACATGCTCCCCTGTGTAACCTGCCATTAATGCAAACACCATCTAAGAGAGCCAGATAGATACATGCTCCCCTGTGTAACCTGCCATTAATGCAAACACCATCTAAGAGAGCCAGATAGATACATGCTCCCCTGTGTAACCTGCCATTAATGCAAACACCATCTAAGAGAGCCAGATAGATACATGCTCCCCTGTGTAACCTGCCATTAATGCAAACACCATCTAAGAGAGCCAGATAGATACATGCTCCCCTGTGTAACCTGCCATTAATGCAAACACCATCTAAGAGAGCCAGATAGATACATGCTCCCCTGTGTAACCTGCCATTAATGCAAACACCATCTAAGAGAGCCAGATAGATACATGCTCCCCTGTGTAACCTGCCATTAATGCAAACACCATCTAAGAGAGCCAGATAGATACATGCTCCCCTGTGTAACCTGCCATTAATGCAAACACCATCTAAGAGAGCCAGATAGATACATGCTCCCCTGTGTAACCTGCCATTAATGCAAACACCATCTAAGAGAGCCAGATAGATACATGCTCCCCTGTGTAACCTGCCATTAATGCAAACACCATCTAAGAGAGCCAGATAGATACATGCTCCCCTGTGTAACCTGCCATTAATGCAAACACCATCTAAGAGAGCCAGATAGATACATGCTCCCCTGTGTAACCTGCCATTAATGCAAACACCATCTAAGAGAGCCAGATAGATACATGCTCCCCTGTGTAACCTGCCATTAATGCAAACACCATCTAAGAGAGCCAGATAGATACATGCTCCCCTGTGTAACCTGCCATTAATGCAAACACCATCTAAGAGAGCCAGATAGATACATGCTCCCCTGTGTAACCTGCCATTAATGCAAACACCATCTAAGAGAGCCAGATAGATACATGCTCCCCTGTGTAACCTGCCATTAATGCAAACACCATCTAAGAGAGCCAGATAGATACATGCTCCCCTGTGTAACCTGCCATTAATGCAAACACCATCTAAGAGAGCCAGATAGATACATGCTCCCCTGTGTAACCTGCCATTAATGCAAACACCATCTAAGAGAGCCAGATAGATACATGCTCCCCTGTGTAACCTGCCATTAATGCAAACACCATCTAAGAGAGCCAGATAGATACATGCTCCCCTGTGTAACCTGCCATTAATGCAAACACCATCTAAGAGAGCCAGATAGATACATGCTCCCCTGTGTAACCTGCCATTAATGCAAACACCATCTAAGAGAGCCAGATAGATACATGCTCCCCTGTGTAACCTGCCATTAATGCAAACACCATCTAAGAGAGCCAGATAGATACATGCTCCCCTGTGTAACCTGCCATTAATGCAAACACCATCTAAGAGAGCCAGATAGATACATGCTCCCCTGTGTAACCTGCCATTAATGCAAACACCATCTAAGAGAGCCAGATAGATACATGCTCCCCTGTGTAACCTGCCATTAATGCAAACACCATCTAAGAGAGCCAGATAGATACATGCTCCCCTGTGTAACCTGCCATTAATGCAAACACCATCTAAGAGAGCCAGATAGATACATGCTCCCCTGTGTAACCTGCCATTAATGCAAACACCATCTAAGAGAGCCAGATAGATACATGCTCCCCTGTGTAACCTGCCATTAATGCAAACACCATCTAAGAGAGCCAGATAGATACATGCTCCCCGATGTAACCTGTCATCAATGCTAACACCATCTAAGAGAGCCAGATAGATACGTGCTCCCCGATGTAACCTGTCATCAATGCTAACACCATCTAAGAGAGCCAGATAGATACATGCTCCCCTGTGTAACCTGCCATTAATGCAAACACCATCTAAGAGAGCCAGATAGATACATGCTCCCCGATGTAACCTGTCATCAATACTAACACCATCTAAGAGAGCCAGATAGATACATGCTCCCCTGTGTAACCTGCCATTAATGCAAACACCATCTAAGAGAGCCAGATAGATACATGCTCCCCTGTGTAACCTGCCATTAATGCAAACACCATCTAAGAGAGCCAGATAGATAGATGCTCCCCGCTGTAACCTGTTATCAATGCAAACACCATCTAAGATAGCCAGATAGATACATGCTCCCCGGTGTAACCTGTCATCAATGCAAACACCATCTAAGATAGCCAGATAGATACATGTTCCCCGGTGTAACCTGTTATCAATGCAAACACCATCTAAGAGAGCCAGATAGATACATGCTCCCCTGTGTAACCTACCATTAATGCAAACACCATCTAAGAGAGCCAGATAGATACATGTTCCCCTGTGTAACCTACCATTAATGCAAACACCATCTAAGAGAGCCAGATAGATAGATGCTCCCCGGTGTAACCTGTCATCGATGCAAACACCATCTAAGAGAGCCAGATAGATACATGCTCCCCGGTGTAACCTGTGATCAATGCAAACACCATCTAAGAGAGCCAGATAGATAGATGCTCCACGGTGTAACCTGTGATCAATGCAAACACCATCTAAGAGAGCCAGATAGATAGATGCTCCCCATTATCATTAATGACTTCTAAGCGCACAGTCGAAGCCAGACATATTATGGTCCCATAGTTAATTTTGTATCGTATGATAAACGCTATGGTCCTGAACCAGGATTGCGAATGTTACCCAATTTCCGTAAGTCAGGTGTTTTTTTGGCACTGCGCATGACAAATGTTATGCAACAGATCTAGCGTATAGAAATTTGTTCCATATGCTACAGGATCTGCCGGACTTGGCGTTACGCTGGATCCGCGTACCTAATAACCGCAAAGTGAGAGCGTGCAGATAATGGAGAGTGGGCGGCACGCACGTTCAGACAGATGCAGATCCGTGTGGAGACCTTAAGGTAGGGTTCTGGACACATAAGTGTCGCTTGCCACTTCCGTGGCCTTCGTGTCTGGATCAGGCCCTATGGGTGCCCTGGCTTGGGGTCCTTTTCATCACTGGCCCTGCACTCACAGAAGTTATCCCACTGACATGGCTCCCTCCTCTTATCTGCCACACCTGTTTTGGGGGCTGAGCTTCTGCTGAAGGTTCCTGATTAGGGAATTAGGGGAATCTATTCAAGACAATAGCTGATCCCACAGACAGGACAATCGTTTGCGTCATCAAGTTCTCTTTGCATAAATCACGTAATTAAGCCACGCCCCATACAGGCGTCTATGGCTTCCCTCCAGTATCTCCCAGAAAGTAGCTATGAAAAGTCAGCAACCCTGAGAAGCCTTCGCCACCTGCTGATACAGAGCCGCTACCCGCCTGCTGCAGGACACTAGCGTGCCACGGCACTGTGTATGATGCTGCCAGGGAGTAGTAGCAGCGAGGAAGAAGACCAAAACCGCGATCTTTACTCACGGATAGTGTCTCCAGCTGACCCCGCCACTACTGCTTCCCGTAAGCACCACACAGAGCTGCAGCACGCTAATGTACAGGCTGCGGCTCTGTATCTGAAGTTGAAGCTAAGGGGTGTAAGACCGTAGTGGATGACTCATGCATTAATGACTGCCTCACAGACACGACGGCTCTGACTTTACGGCTTCACTGCAAGCCTGATGAGCGACAGCACGAACACGTCTATGGCAGTTGTTTATTAACAGCGCTCCGTGTGCGACAAGCACATGCACCAGATAGAGGAGGGGGGGGGACACCAGGTATGATTTTGGACCCTGGGGCCCCTCGGCTGCTAAGGGTGGCCCTGCATATGCTGGACAGCCAAGAATGACCTGTGGTCTGTCAGTCACATGGTCACATCATATCTTTCTACGCACGGCGCCTGTATAGTTAACAACCAGCTCAGCAGCTGCTGTTTGCTATGGTTTCCATAGTTACTTAGACCTCCATCTGTCTCTTATTACAGTCCTGAACCTTTAACTGTTTAACAGTGAGAAAATCAGAATGCATTATATAGCAGCACCTGCAACCAGCTGTACAGCACAGGCTTCCCAAGCGTGTCTCTAATACACAGCTGGGCTGATATGATAAAGGATTATGTGTCTTCTGAAATGGCAATCATCTTACAGAAATGATACGTAGACAGCTGAAATCTTAAAACAACATACGTAAGACGAAAACTACGGAACTGTGAATCCGGACCAATATTATGAGGAAAAAAATAAACTAGACTACAAGGGTTAATTCAATATGAACATATATCAACCAGATACAAAACTGGCTGCAATTTAAATGTAAAAAAAATAAAATGTCTGCAATAGTGGCGTATATATATATATATATATTTCAATATTCAGAAACTTTCAGGTCAGGAAGATTATCATATGATGATTTACATAAAGCACAGGTCTACATCCTACTAGCAGAGCCCTATGCTACCACAGTGTAAATGGAAAGCATCCAATAGGAAAGGGGATAATATCATTTTAGACCTGGCCTGGCCAATCTGTGGCTCTCCAGGTGTTGTGAAACTATGAGTCCCAGCATGCTTTGACTCCATAGGCATAGCTGATACCTGACAAAGCATGCTGGGACTCATAGTTTTACAACACCTGGAGTGTCACAGATTGGCCATGCTCAGGGCCGCCTTCAGAATTTAAGGCTGCGGGGAAGGGAGTCTTAGGGTCAGGCTGCGGGGAAGGGAGTCTTAGGGTCAGGCTGCAGGGAAGGGAGTCTTAGGGTCAGGCTGCAGGGAAAAGTGGCTTAGGGTTAAGGTGATGGAAGGGGAGGGATAGGGTTAGGTTTAGGATTAAGGTTGGGGTTAGATAAATACTTACCATTTGTAAGGCAGAAGCAATCAATTTGAGAGCCATTTCAGAACTGGTTGTGGGAAAACTTCCCTTTCCGAAAAAGAGCTGTATAATTACCATTCCGGATACCACCCACCATGTGTACCTCCTACCTACCCCCTTGTAGAAGCTGATTTCCTCAGGAATGCAGCATCGGGCGACTGTGTTCTATTGCAGAAGCATAGGTATATGCGCAATTCCTATACGGAGTTGACTTGCATAGGTTATTAATACAGGAGGCAGAGGCTAATGTGTGGAATACAGTATCCAAAATCCCACAGGCAAGAATTGTTTGTGCTTCTATTAATATATACAGTACACAATACACTAAATTCTGTCATTCTTCCAGCTAAAGTAACCATAACACAGTGAATTGCTTTTTGTTCTATGTGTTTGTTCACATTCAGTTTATAAATACATTATAATTATGATTATAAACGAAATTATTAATGCAGTACATAGATATAAAACGCTTATACAAACAAATGTTCTCAGATGAGCTGGGTTGATAGGTAACTATGGTAATAATCATCTTGCTTCATTGTAACTAAGAACTATCATAGGGACAATTCTATCTCTTGTTTGTTAATGACTGTAAAGTCAATGGAGTAATTATGTCACAGAAATTGTGCAAGCGTGCCTAGATTTTCCCCGGTGCTATGGTGGGTGGAGAAATAGGTGCATTAGCAAAGGAACATCACAATGCACAAAGGCAGTGAATGAATAAAGTCATACACACTTCCCTTGCAGCAATGGACTTTTGATACCCCTTTCCTATCCAATAACCACATTCTCATCACCACTAAAAACCTGGGTTTTTGGCTAAAAACCTGGGTCTCTGCTAAATCCCAGGTATTTGGTGGTAAAGCGAAACATCCCGTTTTCCTAATGACCCAGCATTTGGACACAGCAAAAAAGAAGGGATTTTCCTAACACAAAGACACCTGATTGGCTATTTTTGTTTTCTATTGCTATGGCAATAGTATCTAGCCAAGTACCGAGCACAGCAACCGGAGCAAGCAGGAATTTTGGAGTACTTGTCTGTCTCCTTTCTGGTCCGCCTGCGATTCTGCTATTCGTCATTGTGAATTTAGTAGTTGTATTTCTCCTTTTTGGTCCATCTGCGGTCCTGCGAACTAGAAAGGAGACAGGAAACTATGACATTCATAGCGACGCATAGCGGAACTGCAGGCGGACCAGAAAGGAGGTAGACAACTTTCCATGAAAACGCTGCTTACTCTGGTTGTAGTTGTCTGTCTCCTTTCTGGGCCACCTGCAGTTCCGTTATCCACCGCTATGAATTTCGTAGTCTCCTGTCTCCTTTCTGGTCCACCTTTTTTAAATTACCTGTGTAAGAAATAATCTTACAACGGGGGGAGGGGGGGGGGTTTAACAAGGCAATTCACCCTGCAATAATCCGGTTTGAAAGCCAGCACTGTGATGACCTGACTGGTGAGACTGCTCATGCGTAGTCATTTTTTTGCTCAATCTACATATTTTTTAGTTACGTAGATTGCGTAAAAAAATTACTACGCATGCGCAGTGTCATATTTCTGTAAACACCGGACGTATATACAATACGTCTGGTGGTCTGAATAAGGGGCCTCTATCCTGCTTAATGATGCCCCCCATACACACTGTTTCCTGTGGATTGTTTTACAAACTGTTCAAATAATCTTTGGTATGATATGGTCACTCACAAGGTGGCGCTATGCAGAAAATATGAATGGAAATCATTGCAGTGTGTCAATACACACTGACCTTTTCTACAAACATCGTGACATCGTTAATCCCAAAAATTAGGAGCTCCCAAAAATGGAATCAAACAATTGGATGCTGTTTCAGACGATTCTGCAGCATTATTGGACAGTACACACTGGGAAGATCATTTGAATGAGTGATCGGCATGATTATTAGCAGGAAAAGTCCCAGTGTGTACCCAGCTTAAGCCTTTGGTGCAAGAATTACACTTTTTCTGAATGTCCCTGACAGGGTCTTTAAGAAGAAAGGGGGCCCCTGTGCAGGATTTGTACATGCCCCTCCCCATCTTACCTGACACAGGACTGTCCCAATTCGCAGACCTCAAAAGGGGGTGGGGCCTAACTGCGCTGTAAGCCCCACTTTTTCGGCCCGCGAATAGAGAAAGTCCCACCGCAGGGGAAGGGGGGGCTCATTTGGCATCTATTTCTTTCTTCCGGAAGATCTTAGAGGGAAGAAATAGATGCTGAATGGCCCCACTTCCCCTGCCAACCCTGGGTGCAGGATGAATGGCACAAGGCCCCCTGTTCTGAGGGGCCTTTGTGCACTGCACACCCTGCACCCATTATAGATACGCCTATGGTCCGTGAAAAGATTTTTTCAAATCTCCACCGATTGGGGTGCATGCTTCCAATCACATAGCAGAATTGTGTGCATGCGCGATACACAACACAGTCCCAACTTACCGCTGGCGATGGTAATATCGTTTCAGGAATGGGTGAGGAGCTGCGCCCACTGCAAAATTACTGCTGCCAGTATCAACTAGGATATTGAGCTGTAAGGTATATAAAATACAGAATAAACATAGTTTACAAATATAAAATATACATTTTGCCATTATACATAATGATGTACCTGTGTAATCAGAATCACAAATAAAGAGCTAAAAGAGAAAATTGTATAAACGTTTTCATGTTTGGCAAATAACTGCCCTTTCATTTTTCTAATGTAATAATATAGTGAAATTAATGTAATGATATAGTGAAATTAATGTTATGATATAGTGAAATTAATGAAATGATATAGTGAAATTAATGTTATGATATAGTGAAATTTTTAGCTTCTAAAATGAATGCACTTCATCAAGCAAGCAGATAGAGTATACCTAAAGTTATGCTAATGGACACTCCAATGGGCAATGACTATGGGCAACAAAATCTGGTCATGCAAGAGTGGTGAAGTAGTACAAGTCTCCATCCAATGTGCGATCCCTCTTTGAAAGGTGTGAACTATAAGGGCTTTGAACTGAAGACTAGCCCAAGTGGATTGGGAGGATGAAGGAAGAGTTATATATCAAATTACAATAGGATAGGAAGATTATTATTCTTAAGTTTACTGGTTCTTTGAATTCCTGGCTGCTCAGACTATTTTCCATGGAGATTCCACACTCTGCAATTTCATAAGTCCACCAAAATCAGACTCAAAATGAAAATGTATGAGCAGGATTACAGGATATACAGTTTATCCAATAGCTGCTGTATATGTTGACAGTCACCCACAGGCTTTTCGGACTGTCTTTCATGTAGAAATCACTCTATTCTAGGGCCAGATCTACTAAGAGGAAGAGTGCAGATGTTGTCCATAGCAACCAATCAGATTCTAGCTCTCGCTTTCCTATGACATATGAGAAAATGTCAGCTAGAATCTGATTGGTTGCTATGGGCAACATCTCCACTTTTCCTTTCCCACAGCTCAGCTTAGTAAATCTGGCCCTAAGTGTGTATGCACAGTTGCAATCCCCATTTCCTCTGTCTACATTAGCCTTTTTGTGAGTTTTTGCTTGGCTGCCTCAAAAATATCCACTGATCTTAGGACACAAATCCATTTAATGCTGTTTTTTCCATAGCGTTCTATGGTCCATTTAATCCCATGGGAAATTATTTCAGTGGTGGTTTGCGTTACATGTTCAAATTCCATTGAAATGAATTGTCCATAAAAATGAATGCGCTATCCATTAAACCGCACAGCGCTGATACTCACACAGGAATGAATACACTACATAATGGATTTGGAGTCATATTCCATTATACTAAGGTCAATAGGATGGTAAATGTACCTCTATGGGGTCCCGATTTTTCCCCAATCCCACTAGATTCCATTGCCCAGGGGTGCTGGGAAGGAAGGGCTGGATCCAGACCTTGTTAAGTGCATGAACTTAGCTACTCAAGGGCTAAACCATGTTGATTTCATAGGGAGCCAAGTTAATTGTATTCTTTGCATGCAGGAATATATCTTTAAATTTCTTACTGCACACAGATACTGACCAGCTTTACTATCACACTGTTATTTAGACTTGGGATAGGAAACATCACTTCTTAGATCTAATACTGTTTGCAACAGATGAAATATGACTCCCCTGTAATCAACATGGTATAGCCCAGGAGTAACTAAGTTCCAGCACTTAACAAGGTCTGAATCCAGCCCGAAGACACTACATTTTAGAATAGTTTTTGTACCCACCAACAGTCTCCACCACACACTGAATAAGCTGTTGCTGTTTTCCAATGTGGTAACTGTGAAACACACTGTGGTTTCCCAATCACTGAGACTGGATTGACTTGTCCAACTGAGTTTAAACCATTCATTTCAACAGACTACTCATTTCAATGGGGTTTCTATACAAGGTAAATGCTAAATAATTAGGCTCTTAAAGACAGCGTGTACGCAATCTATGTAGCGAAACGCTACGTAAATAGCGGTAAAAATTACTACGCATGCCCAGTAACTACAAACGCTTATTTATGGACCGACGGGCACAGAAAACGCAAGTCTGAATACGGCCCTTAATACTTAAATGCTATTTAATTTAATTACAAGAACTCTGTGCAGCTCTGTAACAAGTTTGCACTTAATATTTTGCAAAGCAAACGCAGATGCATGGAACAGCTGATGCATGCAAAGCATGCTGGGACTAGTGGTTTCACAATACCTGAAGTACTGAAGGTTGCCTCTGTCTGCATTACAGGGCACTTTGGAGGTTACTATTGCAGCTACTTCCTACAAAGACTGCAGGTCATATTTACTAAACTGCGGGATTGGAAAAGTGGAGATGTTGCCCATAGCAACCAATCAGATTTTAGTTGACATTCTCTAGTATGTAAAAAGAAAGTGAGAGCTAGAATCTGATTGGTTGCTATAGGCAACATCTCCACTTTTCCAAAACCGCAGCTTAGTAAATCTGGCCCTGCATTTCTAATCTGTAATCACTTATTACTAATATGTTAAAATCTAGAATATTTCTCTGCCTGCAGCAAAGGGGTGACAAGGGGACAGGCCTCCACTACAAATATATCAGAGGGGTGTCAGGGAGCAGAAGAAGGCAGAGGGGGGACCACTGTGTGTGGCATTATCTCATAAACTAAGGCATTACTTGTGGTGTAATTAGTGGAATACGGGTATATACTGTTTGTGGCACAACTATGTAACCTGGGGACATTACTATGTGACAGTCATGTGAACTGTGAGGGAACAGCTTTTGATAACATAGGACCTGATTCGGATTTGTGTACGACACCGACTTCCGCAAGCTGCTTGCGGCGGTCGAGTGTTTTTCTGGCATTGCGCGGAACTGAGTTCCGTACACTATGAGATCCACTCGACAGAGCGTCAATCCAGATGCGCATACCTAATCCCTGGATGAGGGAGAGTGAGCAGCAGCATGCGCGTCCGTCCGAACGCAGATGCGTGCGAAGAACTTAAGGTAGGATTCTGGAGACGTAAGTGCGAGTTCAGTACACACAGAGGTCTGTAAGTCCACATATGAGAGGGCAATAAACTTCCATGTCACTTCCTGTACATGGAAGGGGACCTCCCTGTGTGTATAAAACTATTGTGAGTCCCCGCTGCGAGGGATCGCATTGTGAATTAGGGACAAGCAACTTTTGGCTGTCCCTATTTCGAATGGGTTAGTATGTTATTTGCATACTTACCCATTCACTTCCCACTACGCCACCAGGGGGGATGACTTAGGGGGGGGAGGGGAGTAGGTTTAGGCTGCAGGGTGACACTTAAGGTTAGGCTGTGGGGGGAGGGGAACTTAGGGTTTGGCT
>WWET01001379.1:10635-29825 GCA_011038615.1 Limnodynastes dumerilii | reverse complement strand
AAAGAAAAGAGTGCACTAGAAGAAGAGCACAGTCAGAAACTGCAGGAACTGAGAGAAGAACTGAGGAAGAAAGAGGAAGAGGAGAGACAGAAGCTACAGCAACAGCAGGAGAGCAACCTCAGGTACCATTAGATGGACATGTTGGAAGCCATGTCTGATTATGTCTGATCGTTGCAAAGTACAAAACCTTGTTTGATCGCGTCTATTAAATGATGTCATTTAATAGATCATTAAATGAGCTATGAGCTGCTGGCATCATGTGCAGTGTGTATGCATGAACTGGCATGCTCATCAGGACTACAGGCCGTGTAGGAAATCTTTAAACAAACGTGTAAGCATGTAGACGGCATGTCCGTTAAATGAATGGGCTATAGAGGACTTTTGTTTCTGCATAGGACCTTGAAGGAAAGGCTGGATATGGAAACCAAGGAACAAGAGGAAAGGCTGCAGGAGGCCAATGAGCGGAGATTGTCAAGACTGGAAGTAGATCTCAACACGGTGATTGAGGCAGAAGAGAAAAGGGTCAAGTAAGGAAAACCAGCCGGGCTGTGAAGAATAATGGGGAAAATGCAATAAAGATCACTATTTATATAAATAATCCTTCCATGTAATGATCTGAGTAACAACCCTGTGTAGTGTAGGGGATCTGACACAATAATGAAAGAGTAGGTGCCTTTATACTATAGTATTCAGGTACAGTAAGACAGGTGGGGGCATAGGTTAAATATTGAGTGTTTAGTTGTGTAACATGGGACTGCAGGTCTTCCACTGTGCATCAATAGAGAGCAGTCGCCTCATGTCAGTCATCTTCATGAAATGAGCTTATTTGTATACACCCTCTTTGGTTGTTCTCACCCTTTTCAGGTCTGGACCATATACATCTTAACACGAAGAGAGCAGGGTCAGGGCAGTGATTCTAGCTCCATATTAACCTGTATTTAAAACCTGACATGGGGGATATTTCTACCAACCTTACTCTGTCTTAATTGAACCTAAATGCCTTGCGCATTTCCCGTAGGATCCAGAAAGAGAAGATCCGCGAGGAGCACAGGAAAGCATTAGAGCAATTACATCAATCTCAAGAAGAGCAACTGCTGCAAGAAGAGAATGCTCTCCGTGAAAAAATGAAGACGGAGACGGCGGATGCGCTGGAACGAGAGAGGACATTGCTGTTATATGAGAGAGAGCGAGCCCTTGACAAGCTGAGAGAAGAACTCAAGCAAGAAACTAGAGAAGTAAGTGAGCTCTTTTCATCTATGTATTTAAATGCGCTTAAAGGTCAGAGGAATCCTAGAGATCTTGACCGTGCTGCTTAAAAATCCCGCCCGGGCCCGCAGGACGGGTACGTTTGTTAAATATCGAAATCTCTGCCTGTTAAAACGTCACGATGGCTGACAGTCCTACAAGGCATGGAATCCTTGGTATATGTTTTAATTCCAGTTACAGTTCTGTGTCATCGGCCAGCCAGCCAATTTCTGCTACTATGATAGTCTATAGGAACTGCTAATTGCATTCCTGGACCCAGCACTGCCCTTTGAGTGCCAGCAATGTGACAGAGGCCCAAGGCTTAGGCATAGAAGGCAGATGTCTATGAGCCTCCCAGGCATGTGGCTGTGTGAGCCAGAGGTAGTATCAAACTGTATGTACCCATTGAGGATTTCACAGAGACGAGGCATCAGGTGCACGTTCTGTGCATTGGACGCAGAGTCGCCATCATTAGATTGTGTGTTGTATGAAGCTACCAGGAAACTCTGCAACCAGGACTAGGGAAATACACAGTACCAGTGCCTGAAGGGGTGGCATTACCTGGCACCGGATACACTAAGCAGAATCTGAGCACAAGTCTGAAAACCTAACGATTGGCACAAAATTCAGGGGAATCAATGTCCGTTTCTGAAAATCCGATATAAAACAAATTCTTTTTGGTGGAGGAAAATATTATTGGTCAATACTGATTCTCTGTGCTACATTTTGCATCGTTTTTCTCTTAATCCCCTCCAAACATATATTTTTTTTAATAGATTTTATTAGTAAAAATAATAATAATAAACAAGCAAAAAAGGTATGAGAGAACAATGGAAGCACATTCACAGTGATCATGGAATAGATAAATATCACACGTGAGTATGTTGGTACATGTTTAGACACAGGGAAGATCATACACTGTAGGCAAGCAGAAAAGGAAGTAGCCATTATATACAACATAATTAGGAAGAAGAAACACCATACTAGCAAACTATATGTAAAATTGCTCTTGTGTCTCTTGCTTGATTTAGAGTCTCTTATTGTGTCTCTTGTTTGATTTAGGTTTTTTTTTTGTTTTTTTTAAACCAAAAAATGATTCTTACTTTTGCGTATAGTTTGGTGCCTGCCTATGCATCTTGTATATGTGTTTTTTATGTACCTTTAGACCTTTAACACTATAAAAAACATACCTATTTACATTAATTTAAATATTTTACATTTTTTTTATGAAAAAAATGGTAATAAATAAAACAATAAAATAATTTTTTATTTAAAAAGTTGATTACAATGATTTTTCAAAATTGTTTGCATAAAACATGATACAAAAAAACATAATCGTAAAAAATTATATAACTAAAAATTAGCATATATTACACAAGTAACTCGTTGCTCCCAGGCAGATTAAGGGTTAAGCAAACAACGTCGCATTATTATATTAGCAAAAAACAAATCACTTCATTCATTTAATAAAAAAATAATCGTGTAGAGATAAATGCAAAGTTTTGAGTTGTTAATGAACATTTGCAGTTAAGTAAAAGCTGATTAACTGTAAGTACTTAGATGGACTCTGTTTGATGCACAGTAAGGAAACACATCCGCATTTCTATCCACACACCTAGAGAACTGTCCACACGTGGCACTCCTTAGACTGGGGGTGCGGGTAACTATGTCTGAATCTTATGGATCTCATCCGTGCTTATATTTCGGTACATTGGCCAATTCTCTCTTGTGTGAATCAGGTCCGTTATGATTAGAGTTGTGGGTCACTGTTGATATAGTACTGCCATTTCTGTGCCGGGAGCGTCTAATAAGACCACATACTCCTTTCTCTTGTGCATGTTACTTAGGCTCTGGAATCACTGGAGAAGCAGCATTTGCAAGAACTGGAACGACTAAAGGCAGCAGCCACGGAGCATCATCAGAAGGTCAAAACAAGAGTCCCTGACTGTTCTTTTATGTCCCACGTGGTGCCTGTTTCTTTATAGCACTTATCTGTCTGTCCCTGATTCAGTTCCCTTATTGTGGGCCGGATTCTGTACGTAGAATCCACAACGGATTCATGTTGCCGCACATAGGAGAGCAGGGCACTGAACTAAACCCAGCCCTTACTGTATGATTTAAATGCCTAGGACCACCCACCATGCGTATCTCATATGCCCGGTGCGTGACAGAATGGAACATCGAGCAGCTGCGTTCTGTTGTAGCACAGATATAATGTACACAAGTCAGCTCTTCCCCTTAATTCTGGATCTGGCCCTTTATCCTTGCACTTTACTTGTGCACATGTTCCCTTTTTTTATTTATTCATGTATTTTGGCTATTTGGCTATGACATAGCTCATTGCTCATTGTCCACCTTTTTCTTCCAGGAAGTGTCTGAGGTGCAGAACATTAAAGCCCCATTAGAGCAAGTAGAAAGCTCTCCGACACCCAGTCATCTGCATCTTACCCATACCAAAATGTCCCAAGTCATGGACTTTGAAAGAGAGGTAATAACCTAGTTACCAGAATACAATAAATCCCTGTGTTACCATGACCTCCAGTAACTTCATCTATTATTCCTTGTGCAGTTGAGGGATCTTCTACAAGAGAAACGCCAGGAAGTTCATAGAGATCATGAAAGAAAACTGGAGCGTATGAAGGAGGAACACGAGCAGGTGCTAGAGAAGGTTCGTCAGGAGCTGGAGGAGGAGGTAAATACAGATATAAATCATTTGTTTATCCAGGTAGACCAATAACAGTAGAGGAGACGGTTAACTATACTTTTATTTATGTCGTTAAATCCTTCTTAGGAGCAGACCCAGAGGTCACAGATGCTGGAAAAGTTAAAAGATGAGCTGGACAGGATGAAGCAGCTCCACGAGCAGGAAGTGGAAAGTCAGCGGCAGGAGCAGTATCGGCAGCTGGAGGAGAGGCAGAGAAGCTGCCGGGAGAAGGTAACACCGCAGCAGATAAGGGCTGAAGCACGCCGTTACTGTACAATGACAAAATCTCCCACCATGCTGCAGGCACCCTGCACGCTGTCTGAAACACTTCCATTACAGAAGTCTGGATCTGGAAGATTCCAATAGGTGCTGCTTTATGCTCACAAGTGGCCATGACTTGGTATCACAATGTACACAACTGACTAATTCATTGACACAGACTTCTGAACCGCCTCCATTTTACATTCACAGGAACTGGAAGAGTAAGGAAGGGTTAGTGCAAGAGGAGTGAGTGCACCTATGCCTGTATAAAGCTGTACTGACCTCTTAGATCTCCATGCTCCATGCGTCCGTTAAACGCTCATCCAATGGCAAATAATGAATGGGAGGTTAGACTCCAATCTAGGGCCAGATTTACTTATTTGCGGGTTCAGAAAATTGGAGATGTTGGCCGTAGCAACCAATCAGAGTCTAGCTCTCACTTTCCAATTACATTCTAAAGAATGTCAGCTAAAATCTGATTGGTTGCTATGGGCAACATCTCCACTTTTCCAAACCCGCAGCTTAGTAAATATGGCCCCCAGTGTTAGGTAGAGTTTACAGAGCTGTCTCTGTCTTGCAGGGTGTTTCCTTGTTTAACATGGCAATTCTTTGCTTAGGAAAACAAGCTGCTGGATTTGGAGCAGAATCAGATGATTAGAATGAAACAGCTGATGATGAAGAACAGTCAGCTAGATAGCCAGGTAAGAAAAGATGATATGATTATAAAATCTGAATTTATAGCGGTATAGATTAAACATATTCTTCCTTGCACATATAAATCCATGACACGTCTTATATCCAGGTGAAGATTGGACCAATAGCATAGTAGCCATAACTGATTGCACACAGACCTTTACATATTGCTGCGTATGTCAAAAATTCCACCCAAAGCTTGTTCTCCCCAGTAGTTGCCATGATACGTATGACATTTTGGCAGTGCTTCCACAAGACAACCTTAGGAAGGGCTTGATGATGCCGGGTAATGCAAACCGCTGCGTCTTATAAACAGAAGGCCTCACTAGGGGGTCACAGAAATCTGGGCCTGATCTAGACAGGAGTGCAAAAAAGACTGCACCCTTCATTTGGGAAGTTTAAGTGCATTCCTTACACAGACACAAAGGGCAGCTTAGTTTACTGATGTGTATTATAGAAATGGTGGTTAAGCCAAAACACAGGTGTAGGTTATCATGTCACATGAGCCTGCAATTAGTCCAACAAGAGTCCTACAGCAACCTCTAGGGGCAAGTCATGTTAATGTCCACAAATGAGTAAAGCTAGTTCAGGTCTGCCCCTAGAGGCAAAACAGGGCATGTTAGTCCTGAATGTAATAAGCAGGTTCTTGGACTTAGATGTGCCCTGTGGCTGATGCAAATGTTTGACCATAAACTATGCATACTGTAATATTTGGGTCTGGATCAGATCAGTTGCTCGATCACGCTCTTACTATACTACATTTGTCCACTGCATTCCCTCCCACGACACACCCCTCAGAACACAGTGACTATTGCTATAGATCACTCCATGGGCCAGATTTACTAAGCTGCAGGTTTGGAAAAGTGGAGATGTTGCCTATAGCAACCAATTAGATTCTAGCGTACTCTTTCCTATTACATATTAGAGAATGTCAGCTAGAATCTGATTGGTTGCTATGGGCAACATCTCCACACTTCCAAATTCGCAGCTTAGTAAATCTGGCCCTATATGTTTATTGTTCAGTGTAATAATCATGAAGGAAAAGACAGCCATCCTTTTATGCTGTGGTGGCCATAGGAATTGCTGAAGGCCTTAACATGCAGTAAGGCAATACACACATGCTAAGAAAATGACAGTAACCGTGTAAGACAAAATCTTTGCGTCTTTATGCAGGAAGAGACTCTCAGGAAGCGAGTAGAAGAAATGAACGAGCACGAAAAGGAAATAGAGCGGAGAGCGGAGGTAAATCTACCTATTGATTAGTGTTGTGCTCAATATGAGCTCATGTGTGTATAAATTAGATACATACTGTCATTATTACCATTCTGTTTACCATCTAGTAACCGATAGTAATCTAGTCTACCCTCCTGCAGTCTCTCAAGTCAAAAGAAACTGCAACGAAGGAGCAAGGACATCTCAATGAATTGATAAAACAAACACGCAAGGACCTGGAGAAGATGCAAGACCAAAAATCTTTGCTAGAGGCCCAGTTGGAGCAACTCCAGAGTCACTACACTCGTCTCCAGAAAACAGCGGGGTAAGTAAGGTTCTGGGCTCCTTTCAAAGACCAGAATGCATTGTCCTTTGGTGCATAACTTGTAATACATTTAAACATCTGGATGGAAAGTTAAGAAATGATTGTGAGGACAATATTGGAAGTCCTAGTAGACTTTGTACATGTGTTTTTGTTTATTTTTTTATTTATTTTTTGTTTGTCTTATTTTGCCCAGTGTTAGGGATGTAAACAAGACACCGTTGTTTCAAGTTTATTATGTGGAAATGTCCTACATAGCTAACAAAATGAATGATCTCTGCAGTGATTTAGAAGAAGAAATAAACAAAAATCAAGAGAGTCTTAAGGACTTCAACAAGGAGGAGGCAGTGAATAAAGGGGAACCAGAGCTTCGCTTAGAGGACTTAACAAAAACAAGCAGCCCCACTAAGACTACCAATGTACATGTGAGCTTATATTTTTCCCTTACGTCTTAAATTCTTCTTCTTCCTTCATTATTATTATTATTCTTGTATGATACAAGTTGGCAGAGAATTAAGAGAAAGTCATTACTTGTAAAAGGATGGCAATAAAATGAAAGTATCATTTAAAAGTCAGTGCAGAGACCACTTTTGACACTTCAGCTGTTGTGAAACTACAACTCCCAGCATGCTTTAAGAGCCTAGATATCACTAATATAAATGGCTAAGTAGGATGCAACTTGCCGTTTCACAACACCTGTGCTGCCAGGTTGTCTATGCCTGTCCTATCCCATTACCGGTGTACTAAGTGTGTACATTAATATATGCATTGGAAAGAATGATGTACAGCACTGAACTTCATATCATATCTCTACTTCCTTCTCCAAAGTACCGCACAGAACTTCCCGTAACGTCTCTACCGCCCTCGCTTATCCCTGGAGGGGACCCCAGCATTGATGAGTAAGTTGAGTTATGTTAGACGTAAATTACTCCTTTTCTTAGGCTTTCCTGTAAAAGTTACAAGACATATGAACAGGTTGCAATGAGACTTTACAAGATCAAACTTATTACTAGTTTAAAAAAGTTATCCAGAAAGCCATAAATATATTATATACATGTTCTTTTAAGAGCAAAATGCAAATGAATGTTTTCAGAACTGAATAAGAATTTAGCATGCAGGTAAATGTAAGAAGTATAGTTATTGGATGTACAGGAGTTTATTTAAATATTCCTAAACCTATAGTGGAAGTTTTTTTATTGTAAAGAAAAACTAATACTAGACATAAGGCTTAATGCATCACCATTTCTGCTAGACTGAAGCTAATATTAAGCATTCTAGTCCTATATGAATGTGAGCTTACAATACAAATGCTGTTAAATGACCTGTTGTCATACAAAATATATTTTTTGACAATTATTTGGCAGTATGTCGTCAGTCAACACACCGCAAATGAGTTTATATATACTGAGGATTCAAGAAGAATTATGAGCTTAAAAACCTTTTATATTGTCTTATATGTAGTTTAAAATAGGCATGATGAAGGGAAGAACGACATTTTATATACATTAGGGCAGATCCAGAGATGCCGTTCTGCGCATGCACCGGGCATATTTTGCCTGGTGTAAATCCTGGCTCTGTGAGCCATAGCTCTAGCGTCCGTAACTGCAGCGGAGTTACGGACGAGGGGGCCGGCAGCTTCGTAACTACGCTGTAGTTATGGATGCTGGGCGGGGGGAGGGAGGGTAATTAGGACGGGAAGGCTGGGTTAGGGAGGTTACGCTCCTGTGTGAGCGTAGTTAGACACAGTTACACCGGTTGAAGTTAGGGTAGACTTCAGCCGGCGTAACTGTGTAACTACGCTGACAGGGGGAGTGCACCAGAGCTACGCTGGCCAGACGGCCAGCATAGCTCTGGATCTGGCCCATTGTCCTAGGACTTACTATTAGTCTCCTGATTCAGGACTCTAGGGGCCAGATTCAATTTCCGGCGGTATTTTAAAAAATATTGCGTCGGTAAAAATACGACGCCTTCGCCGGCAATTGAACGATAAAAATTGGCATATTCAATTTTTTTTAACGCTGCGCAAAAAAGAGCAGGCAGCGATGGGGAAATTTAACGGGAAAAAAACCCTTTTTTTTTTAAACGTCGCAAATCACTTGCTGCTAGCAGGAAATGCCCGACGCTAATGACAGGTTATTGGCCAGTGTCTTATATATCATTCTCACAATATTTCAGACACTGGCCAATAACCTGAAAACAAGCAAGAAGGGGGATCTGGCGCTTCCGTGGGAAAAATTAATAACGTAATTTTAATGACATGCATAAAAGAAAAAATTGGATAAAAAGCAAATAATTTGCATATAAGCACAAGGTGAGGTAGATAGGTTCTAGCTGTGTAGCCGTTAACACATATATACAATGATATGAGAATATGATACAATATGCAACCAATTCAACAAAAATAATGTTGCATTAACCTGTGTAATGGTATCGTGGCCAGTAATACAAGTTACCATAGGTGGAGACAGACAGTATATCGGTGTAAGGCAATATAACAATTAGAAAGTCAATATTTGGCCAAGGCTCCGCTGTCCGTTAGGTGGGATTTAATAGTCTTATCCACAAAATGACTAGCCTAGACGGCGTGAGTCAAAAGGTCAATGTTCCGTGAGCCAGTGAGTACTTATCCGATGCCTGGCAATATAACAAAATTCTGGTTTTCAGGCTTCTCTTAGTACGGCCCACATATTGTAGGCCACAAGGACACTCAAGTAGGTATATAACCCCTTCTGTGCTACAGCCTAAGAATTCCTTAATGGAAAAAGACTTGCCTGTTGTGTTCGAGACAAATGACACCTCTTTCTTTGTTTTGGCAGTGAATGTTCTACAAGGTAAACATTTCAAGCAGTAATGGTACCCTTTACTAGGAGTGCTTAACCATGTACGTTGTGTGTCAGATGGAAGAGCGCTTGGTGCTAGCAAATTTTTTAGGGTCTGTGGTTTTCTGTAGATAATTTTAGGATATGGAGGAAGAATCAAGTTGAGTTTAGAGCGAACGCTTTTAGCTCAATTGAAATCAGGCCCTAGGACTCAATGTCACTTTACTGAATGATGTCAGTAATTACAACAGTTATGGGATACCTTCCATGCAAGTGAAGTTCTTGTGTCCATCCAAAATAAAAGTTTGCATTGTTCTATAAACGTATTACATTTTTAGAAGTAACGCTTAGAAAGCTTTTTATACTTGCAATGAATTCAGCCTTTGTAAAATGACCCCACGTTTAGTTCAGGTTAAACACTTGTACTTTGTTTGCAGGCGTTCGTCCCTAATGTCTCCTCCTCACATTTTCTGTAATTCCTTCCCATAGCATCAGATACTACATCTCCTCTCAGGGAGCTTCTATACAGAAGGCCAAGGATTTTCTGCGATTGCAGACCCGTTCCATGTGCCGAAGGCAATCTTTGCTTAAGACAGCGAAACAACAGTGGCATCACAACAAGCATGAGGATCAGGACCCACAGATGTCTCCCCAACTGGAGGGCATGAGGAAGAACCTAGAGGAGGTAATCTGCAATTATCATATAATAATATATATTAGACACTGACAGTACTGGCCAATAGTGAGAGACGACTGATAAACCGAGCATAATATGTCATATTTAAAGTAAAGTTCACATTGATAATATAATAGAATGTATTAGTATACACACGTTTTGCTGTACATCAGTATGTTAATGTTTAATAAAAATACAATATGAGAATAGACGACATAGAATAGAATGGCCGCAGACGAGAGCTACTTGGCCCATCCAGTCTGCCTATTTTTTATATTTTTCTTGAAATCCACAATGGCCCTAGACCCAGTTTGATACTTGGGGCCAGATTTACTAAGCTGCGGGTTTGGAAAAGTGGAGATGTTGCCCATAGCAACCAATCAGATTCTAGCTGACATTCTCTAATATGTAGAGTAAGAGTAAGCTAGAATCTGATTGGTTGCTATAGGCAACATCTCCACTTTTCCAAACCCGCAGCTTAGTAAATCTGACCCTTGGTTTTTATTAAGATTTGTGGTATTCTGTTTATCACACTCATGTTTAAATTGTTCTACTGTGTTAGCCACTATCGCCTCTGATGGGAAGCTACTCCACTTCTCAGCTACCCTTCCCACTAATGTTTCCTCCAAAACTACTGCTCTCCAGAGTCGGGGCCCTTGTCTTCTAGTACTTTTCATCCTTTGAGGAATGCCCCAGTCCTGTAGCTGGCTAACCCCCTTGATACATTTGTAAGCTTCTATTATATTCCCCCCTTGCTCCAAGCTGCAAAGCAGTTATAGGACAACACTTGTACACTATTCTAGCTCTCAAACACGTTAATGAACAGGGTTCTAATGCTTTGCTATAAAGCAAGTCCCTTGTCCCCGTGTACAAGCCTTGTTGTGCGGCTGGCGTAAAATGAGCTCAGTTGGAGTTGCTGAGCCGGATTCAGAGCTCCGATTTGTGCTGCTTCTTAAAGACGGCGTATACGCAATCTGCATTGCAACAAGAAACGTAGATGACATTAGAAAATGACTGTACATGCGCAGTAGCACAAATCGGAAAACTCCGGGCGCATCTGAATCCGGCTCGCTGTTACTATAGAGCATATATTGTTTGTCTGTATCTGTCATCTGCTCATTAGCAGTACAGAATCATTTGTGCCATATTCTTTACAATCTGATCTATACATTGACCCAGTAAGAAATAAGCGCCAGCTGTCTTCAGCTTTGTATGTACTGTATCAAACAATAGATGTACTTTTATTCCTTGAACCACATGCTTGTTTATATGAGCAATGTTTTTGCAGCCTACATAGAAAAAAATTATTAAAAAAAAGGACATTAGGCATACAATTAATGAGATATATATATATACACACACATTGTTTTGTAAGTGTATTATTATGATTGACTTTAATCTACATGGTAGTGCAGACCCTCCAACATGACCCCATTCCATTAGGTACAATATACTCCGCATCTAAGCTTCCAACTATCACTCACCTGGTTTAAAGGACTAACTGATATTTAAAAAAATATTTTGTCTTTTCAACAAAGGTGGTTACCATAGTAACTGACAGTTGGAAACTGTGGAGCAGAGTATTTTGTACCTAATGGAATGGGTCATGTTGGAGGGTATGGGTAGTGTATTTTTTTTCCTGTCACACCATCATACCTAAAACATTTGTGTGTTGTGCATTATAAATGTCCAGTTGTCTCAGCAAGCTGCCATATTAGGTGGGAGGTGCCTATCGGAGAGACAGGGATGGACTGCTTTTCCTATGTTTGAATAGTTTCATCTCACTTTATTGCTGGGGGGAGGGGCTGTTGAATATCGCAGTGAGATGTTCGGATAACCACATGCCACATATTTTACCTGCACGGCTCCAATCTAAAAAAAAAAATCTAGTGGTCCTTTAAACTATGCAGGAATGGCTCAATGGCAGCTACAAAATGCTACTGTTATTTTATGGGAGGCCATAGAGCCCAGTCTCCTCTCCCTCTTCCCACAAGAGTGCTGGCAGTTTTCAGGCGCTGCAAGAAGAAGCAGGCATCTGCCACTCAGGGAGGAGGTGCGCTGAAGGAACGGGAGAGGAGGAGGTAAGCCACAAGTGCAGCATGTCATTGTCGCATTATTACACAAAGCAGCATGATCATTGTTGTTGTACAATACATTCACCATTGTGCAGTGTGCTCTGTTCATTGTAAAGGTATACACTGTATCATTATGTGGGACTGCCTGCTATTATTATGATTACTACTTCTGTTACTCTCCACCCTGATAGAGAGCAGCTAGTTATTTACTAGTGTGTGCATACTCCACATACTGATATGCAGTGTGGACACCCGTCACGATTACAGCATTATTACATATACAGTGCCGGTTCTCCTCATCATCGCTGCAAGAAGTGCTGTGGTCATTATTCATGGACCTGTATGATTAGAGCTAATGCGGCTGTTATTGCGTTGGCTGCTTTCCTGCAGGAAACTCGCAATCTGAAGGACATTCGCCGAACTATGGAGACGGGGCAGATTCTGCTGAGAGAGAAGGAACAGCGTCTGCAGGAGCTGGAGAATTCCCTCCTGGAAGAGGTACGAGCTCGCTGTGTGGTAAATGGAAAATGCTAATTGTAATCCTAACATTGGATCCAGACTCCCGCATGCTTTCCGTACGTGTGGAGGTCTGTCTGTCCATCCGTCCATCCGGAGAGAGGGGAGTGAACTCCCTCGGTCACTCCCCTTTCTCTCGTTCGGAACAAGTGGGACTTGCGTTGCCATAAGGCAGCTTTAAGTTACACTTGCGGATCAGCTGTCCCTCCGACCACTGATCCACTCATAAGTGGGGAAACCTCCCCCACTGTACAATGTACATGCTTCCCCGCCCCTTTTGGCAAGCAGAGGGGAAGCATAGCCCCTTCCCAGGTAAATCTATTCATAACACTAACATAATATCTGGAGCATGCGCCCTCCAGTCCAGTGTTGGCTAACCTGTGGCATTCCAGATGTTGTGAAACTACAATTCCCAGCATGCTTTGTCAGATGTTCGCTATGCTTTTGCAGTTAAGGCATGCTGGGACTCATAGTTTCACAACTCCTGTAGTGCCACAGGTTAGCCAACACTGCTCTAGTCCATTTAGCTCATTTCCGCATCCTGCGTGCTTAAGTGGACTATCTTTCCTAAATCGGGATCCGGTCCATGTATATTTTACATTAATAGGTGTTGATCAACACTTTGCTTGTCTCAGAGAAAGTAAACAAGCCTCTAGTGGGAAGTCAATGAATTACACCTCGCTTTCTTTAAAATTCTAGTTGCCGGTTGTGTGTATATTGGTTTCGTTGTAAAAGGGTTTTATGTGCACTTGGCAGAATAAAATAGCCGTGATTCTGAGATCCTATTCCCCCCCCCCCCCACTTCTCGCGTAGATCAGATACTGGGTGCTTTTTTGCACACCCATCCATACTACCTGATTGGAGCCATCCAGATATAACAGGAATGACCCTTTAACAGAAGGGCAGGGCTGTAATTATAAGTGGGCAGGACTTCTGTTACAATAGAGGCGTGTCCTCTTGATGCTTACTGACATCTGCACTGACGCCACTTTCTGTGCGCTAGTGGCAGAGAAGCAGAGGTTGGTCCTGGTTATTGGAAGTCCATATAGGCGATATGAATGGTTAGCTTTGTGATCAAACAGATGTGTGAATATCGTGGCTCTGCAGTTGCACAAACCACCACATCTGTTTATCAGAAGAACCTGATTCTGGACGCTTGGGCTCAGCAGACTTTGTCTGCATGTAACTGATTTATAAAATGGGATCATGTTTATAGAAACACATAAATGACATCGCTTTCCTTTGCTCCGCAGGTCTCAGAAGAAGATACTCTGAAAGGCAGAAGAAATAAGAAAGCGGTGACGTTTGATGTCAGTGACTCGGATGACACCAGCAGTGCTGCCAGCATGGACATGTATGGATGTAAGGCACTGACGTGTATTATCACTGCGTGTGTCATACATGTTGGCGCAAATCATGGGCATTATGATTAAGGTTAGGCTATTAAAAGGGGAAGGTTAGGGCTAGGCTGCAGGAGATGGAGGATTAAGGTTAGGCTAATAAAAGTGGAAGGTTAGGGCTAGGCTGTGGAAGATGGAGGGTTAAGGTTAGGCTACTGAAAGGGGAAGGTTAGGGCTGGTCTGTGGGAGATGGATGGTTAAGGTTAAATTAATAAAAGGGGAGGATTAGGGTTGGAGAATAGGGGAAAATCTGTCCTCTCGGCAGGACACCATTCACATCTTGACCTGTCGCCTCATACAGAGATTCTTGTTTTGCAGCAGTTGCTGCTTCCCTGTCAGAATACAATGGGCCGGATTCACAGATCCGTATTTACTACATGCACGTTTTTACGCACGCACGCACGCGGCAAGGCCACACCCATGACCCTCCCCTCGCATAGATGGGTTTCCGCCTCCATAGGGCTTCCTTATCTCTATGTGTGTACTTACACGCGTATGTTACGTACATGCGTATTTATCTAACCGCGCCCTCAAATGCCCATTTAAATGCTTTCCTCCGCCCACTTTCACGTAACTTCTACCGTTCGTATAATAACCACGCCCCTCCGTACATATGTCCCTAAGTGCGATTCTCAAGCCCGTGCCTAAAGGACTTACGCAGGTAAATACTACGTTATGTGCGTGGAAAGAGTTACTAAACACACGCAGTTAATCCGCTCCTAAAAATACGCACGCAATCCGCTGTACTGTGAATACGGCTCAATGGGGTAGATCCTGAACAACGTTTGCATTACGTTTGTTCGCGTAGCGAATTTTCGCGTACGTAAATTCGCACCGCTACCCTTAACACACNTGTGTCTAAAATAGACTGCTGGCAAACCGCACCTGCCGCAAAGGGGCTGATCCAGCCCTACGCTGCTCGGTGGTAATACGCCGGGCGTAAGCGAAAGATCGGCTTTACACTGGGGCAAGGGGGAGTGTCGGGGGAGCGATGGTACGCTCAGTGTTAGAACGCTCAGTGTACCATCGTAGCTCTAAATCAGGCCCAAAGTCTCCAAGCTCCATTCAGCTACATGAACATACAGGACATTGTGCAAGTGTAGGGTGGTTTACTGTAATGTATACTGTAAATGGTGATTGTGAATAGTGCATACGCTTCTTCTGCAATGTGTTTACTTTAAAACAATGATAAACAATAATGGATTTCAAACATATTCTACACCCGCACAGTATATTTGTTTGTATGGATTGGGATAGATTTCTAACTTCAGTTTCCCTTATACCAGGGATAGGCAAACTGCGGCTCTCCAGGTCTTGCGAAACTACAATTCCCATCAAAGCTTGTCAGGTACCAGCTATGCTTTTGCAGGTAAAGCATGCTGGGACTTGTAGTTCCACAGCACCTGGAGAGCCGATGCTTGCCTATCCCTGCCTTATAGCATTCTGGCATCCACAGCCTTTCCTTCTCTTTATGTCGGCAGGTGATATACTGGCGTCTCAGAAATTCCTTCCTCTGAAGGTGCAGCATCTAACAGAGTCCCTGCGTCACATCACATCTGAGCTCAATCATGTCTTATCATCCCTGGGGCCACTTACCCCTGATCCCAACTCCATCCTCCATTCACACAACCAGCCTTCCTCAACGGCAGGCATCCCTATTTCTACCTACACATCAGCGTCTAGAGGCAACCCTCAGATTGGCAGTTCACCCTCTAAATGGGCCTGGAATACCAACCTTCCTTCTGCATCTTCCCCTGCCGCTCCTTCAGCAGATACCATTATGATGGAGAAATGGCGAAAGTATTTTCCAGGTCAGACAAGAAAAGGTGGAAGAATATGTCACTCATTTTTACCATAATGGCAAACCAATTTTTTTATAATCTAGTCAAGTGATAAGGATGGCTGCAGTGGTATAACTACTGTGGGTGCAGGGGGTACAGCTGCTACAGGGCCTGTAGGAGAGGGGGCCCATGGCAGCTGCCCCCCCTGCACTCATGAAGTGGTCAAAGGCTTGTGTATGAGTGGTGAGCACCCTCCCCCATCTAGACTCTGGCCCCGCCTCCTTGCTTTAGGAGCCAATCCTGTCCTGAGTATGTGTTTCAGGAAGACATTGCCGTTATTTGTACTGTGTTTTCACAAATGGTGTTTGGTGCCGACTTTTAAAGTGCTGACACATGATCGCTGGATGCATAAGAATGTCTGTGGTTCATGTTAGAGAGGGCTTTCTGGTACATTCACTAGGGAATCTTTTCCCAGCATGCTGATTTCTTGTTGACACTTGGTGATCAATAATGGCTGACTCGTACATTCTGATCTCTGCAGGTGGTACACCTTTACTCAGTCACCCGCCAGTGAACACGGAGAATACATTTGGATATGTTTCAGCTGAGTAAGACCATCCACAGGTTTACACACATCTCTCTCAGAATGTTGTAACTGCATTTGTGTTCCTGCCCAAGGCAGTGCTGTACCTAATATTGCTGACAGCTGTTGGGCCTGTAGTAGAGTGAAGGCCAGTGTTGTATCACTGTCCTCTATGTGATCCTCCCTCAGACTGTACACAGTGAAGCTATGTTTGGGCTTTCAGGGAGTAAAAGATGGGTGGAGGAAGGGGATGAACCGGATATTTTGGTGATGGAAGGGATGGCGAATCCCAAATAGAAATTCCTCCGCGTTTTGGCTGTTGCTGATGAATTTTTTTATTTTTTTTTAATATAATTTGTTTTATTGGCAAACCAACAATATCAAACAAGACACAATAGGGAAGATACCAAGCATAGTAAAACAACCAATTCTACATAAGAGGCATATGTCAGGTACAGAGTAATATAACCAAGCAGATGCGGAGCGAAGTAGTAACTGAATGGTAAAAGTCACTCCATGGGCCAGGGTTTGGCTATGATCTCCATTGTCTGCATGAGTGTGGGCCCAGATGCTGACAACTCTTTATCTTTAATCTTTAATCTTCTTCTCTTATGGTTTGACTATGTGATATTGTCCCTTTACTTCGTTCTTCTCTTGTGTTTTTTATCTACTGTGGGTGCAGGGGGTACAGCTGCTACAGGGCCTGTAGGAGAGGGGGCCCATGGCAGCTGCCCCCCCTGCACTCATGAAGTGGTCAAAGGCTTGTGTATGAGTGGTGAGCGCCCTCCCCCATCTAGACTCTGGCCCCGCCTCCTTGATTTAGGAGCCAATCCTGTCCTGAGTATGTGTTTCAGGAAGACATTGCCGTTATTTGGAGTACTGTGTTTTCACTAATGGTGTTTGGTGCCGACTTTAAAAGTGCTGACACATGATCGCTGGATGCATAAGAATGTCTGTGGTTCATGTTAGGGCTTTCTGGTACATTCACTAGGGAATCTTTTCCCAGCATGCTGATTTCTTGTTGACACTTGGTGATCAATAATGGCTGACCCGTACATTCTGATCTCTGCAGGTGGTACACCTTTACTCAGTCACCCGCCAGTGAACACGGAGAATACATTTGGATATGTTTCAGCTGAGTAAGACCATCCACAGGTTTACACACATCTCTCTCAGAATGTTGTAACTGCATTTGTGTTCCTGCCCAAGGCAGTGCTGTACCTAACATTGCTGACAGCTGTTGGGCCTGTAGTAGAGAGAAGGCCAGTGTTGTATCACTGTCCTCCATGTGACTCTCCCTCCCTCAGACTGTACACAGTGAAGATATGTTTGGGCTTTCAGGGAGTAAAAGATGGGTGGAGGAAGGGGGTGGAGGCGGATATTTTGGTGATGGAAGGGATGGCGAATCCCAAATAGAAATTCCTCCGCTTTTTGGCTGTTGCCGATGAATTTTAACCAAGGACTAAACAAGTATTCTTTTTTATTTATTTATTTTTTAGTCATTTTTGAGTCACTTAATAGATAAAACTATATGGAACTATAAGAAAATAATTGGGGGTCGATATGAAATATCCAGTCAAAATGTAGATAGTTGAGTGTCATAAAATAAATTCAGAAATGTAATAATATATATGTAATACATAATACTCATCTGTTGACATTTTGACCTGTCGACATTTTGATTTAACAACCGGCAACGCTATTTGTTTACTTATTAGATATTCAGACTATTTGCATGTTAATATTCCAGCTGGATAAGAGCAGATCCTATTGGTTGTTCATCCTATCATTTTAGCGACTTGCACAGTACAAGCCAATCAGTCAGTTGTATAAAATGATATGTTATTTGTGAATAACGTTGTTTCCTACAGGGAGCAGCTGAAATTGATGCAGAGAGCAGCACTGCGTGCGCAGCAGACTGACAGACACAGCGTGCAGGCCATGATCAACGCCAACAAGAAATGGCTGAAAAACTACAAGAATGACCCTAAAGTGTATCCTTACATGTCACTACACAGATAGATAGATATAGATATACACAAGGCCCCAGCACTCTTGCAATTACCCAGCAACTAATCATAACTTTCTATCTTTAAAATAAAAGTCAGAGAATTAGTTACATATATATATCTCCTTTCCCCACATCCTGATCCTAACCCCCCCTTCCACGGCACTTACCCCCCCCTTCCACGGCACTAAACCTCCCTTACGTAGAGCCTAACCCTTTCCACCTCACTAACACTAAATGTCCCCCTATCCCCCCCCTCCCCTTCTGTTCTCTATTGTTTATTTGCCTTAACTGACTGACAGGCCACTTCCTTCACGTGCAACAAGACCTACTTCAGGAAAAGGATTTGTCCAACTGCATCTGGATGAGAACGACCAGATCAAAGTGTATCAGTACTGATAGACATGAATCTGACGCGCCTCTACAGATGAAAATCCGACCTTATCAACACAAAACTTTCCACAGTTCCTTCACCTGTTTCGTAGATCTACAAATATAATAGATGAATAGTGAAGGACATTTCTGGGTGGATACTGCTTGTTCTAAATACCAGACAATTGAATGATGTCTGAAACATGTACAATGGAAGTTCAGTTTAGGGTTTATTCACAAGTTATTAACAGACTTGCAGAGTGTTTGAACTCAGCTGGTGCAGAGTCCGTACAATCCAGAAGTACCTTAATTGCACTGTAAGAACATGAACAAATATGCAAATCGAATGTTTCTAAGCTTTACATTTTCCTGCTGCTAAGGGCTGTGAGAACTGCAGTAGGTATAGAGTTTTGACATATCCTGTATATTTATACATATACACATATATATATATTTTGTATACAGAGCCAGGGTACAATGTTTGCATGTGCAGTTTGTACCGAAACAAGTGTGTGTGCGTGTG
>WWET01001379.1:0-10598 GCA_011038615.1 Limnodynastes dumerilii | reverse complement strand
ACTCTACTCTATTTATAATATAAGTACGTTGTAAGTATTGCTGGGCATCAAGTCACTGATATACTTGCATTTCAGTCATACAGACTTGCAGTGTGTAGGCCTGGCTGTGTGTCTATTTCTTCTCTCCTCACCTACAAAAACATTAGTCATGACTGCGTTTCTGGAATATATTAAGAATTTGACCGCAGATAAAAGCCACATGGCCCATCTAATCTACCTGTACTACCCACCCAGCGCACTTCCTTTGAGACAACCCTTCCTCAAACTTCCCCTGTGCCCTCCAACCTCCAGTTATTGTTATTATAGAGAGAACACTTGTCACTTACTTTAGTCCCTGTCCCTCCCCTGGAGCCTCGCTCCTAATTACACAAGCACTCTGGGGCAGCTACTATTATGTCTTTGGGTTGTGGGAGGAAACCGGAGCACAGGGAGAACATACAAACTCCACACAGATAAGGCCTTATCCAATCAAACTAATGACATCGGTGCTGAGTCATGAGTGCTACTCACCGAGCCACCATGCTGCCCAATTAGAATACTCTTTGTTTCTATTCACTGTATGCAAATCACGCATCCAAATCATCTTTATTTGCTTTGGCATTAATGGAATAACATCATGGCCTGTATTTTTACACTACCAATTCATAGAATTCTACCACTGGGGGGCAAAATACTATTGGAGGGGTAAGGGGAGGGGGAGTTACTTTACTACAGATACCCACTTCTTGAGTTTATATTGAAAAAGAACCTGTCATAGTACATTTTAAAGCAAGAGTTTTGATTGGCTGGTACAGACTCCAGTACATTTGTGTGATTTCATCAGCTAAATAATGTCCAAATTTGGTTTGTTTGAGATAAACAGTGCTTTAGGCAGGTGTAGTTATAAAGATGAAAAACAAAACAAAAATCCAAATCTAACACAATTTTTGTTCTTGTGCAAACATGATGATTTTGCTTATGTTTCTCTATTGTATTTATTTTAACCTTGTATACATTTGTTATTTACTTTGCTTGCATTTGATATTCATATTTTTATACACCCTGTGTGAATCTGGTCAGCTTGTTTGTGTTCACATTAAATACAAATACTGTACCTTCCCTGTGTGAGTCTCCATTAACTACAAATGGTGAGTCCATTCATTTGAAATGTTATCACTCTCTAGGACATTTTTAAATGTCATTTTGCACTTGAGAAATCCTAATTGTCTCAGAGAACATCCATCATTTTACTGGGCTTTTTATGTTGAAAGATGACAATGTATATGATGAAACCACTAAAAAGTAAATGATAACATACCCTCCAACATTTTTTTATGTGAAATAGATACACCTGGGGGGGGCGTGTCTGTGAAGGGGTGTGGTTTGTCCAGTGAAGGGGCGTGGCTCTAATCTGCTCTCATTTGCATGTATGATAAGGTGTAAAATCTCATATTACACCTTCTCATATGAGCTAAGAACTCACAGTAGAGGGTCTTGTCACTATAGCAGAGCTGTAGGAGTCTGTCCCCGCATCACTGCTATAGTGATCAGATGCTGCAGGACTGGAAGGTGAGTATAGGGGGGGAGGGCTGCAGGGCCAGAATCCGGTACAGGAGCCCTTTTAGCCGGTAAAGACCATTAAAAAAAAAAAAGGTACCGTACCTGCTAAATAGGTACAGTTGGAGGGCATGTGATAACGAGTGTGAGCAGATTTTAGAGGAACCTGTAGGGAGTTTCCACCATGTCCTCTCAGAACCAGAGGTCAGGATGGGAAAGTGCAGGCATAGAGAAACATAAATTGTGAATATAATAATATAACTATATATATATATACATACTGAATTGTAATGTATCGGCTCCTGTTGCACCAAAACTGCCAGAGAAAATATTCTGGTTATATTACAAGCACATAATAATAATAAAATCAATGACTGTTTGCACAGCTTTTGTTTTCTTCTAAATAAAAGTTTACACTTTATATAGAGTTTGAATATTTTTAGTAATTTGGAAGCCAAGGAATTGCAATTAAGGATCAGTACTTTAACCTGAAACCCTCCTGCCAGTCTCCACACCCACCCACTATGATACATTGTAATTTGCTGGCAATGTTTGCTTCTCCTCAGAAGGATTACATCTGCAGGACAGCAGGTGTGGGATCTAGTCTGGTAATCCTATTAGCAGAATTCAGCTTCTGCTGCTGCTGCTGCCAGACAGCCTTCTTTGGGCACTGTACACACTCCTGTTTACCTATCACCATGTTGGCGTCTCTAATGACAGCGCTGTTCTTTGTGGTGCGTGTTTTTGGCAAGGTGAGTATCGTGTTATGGTGACACATATGGTAGTATGTACCTGTGTGCTATTGTAATGCCACTATTACACTATTGTTCAAAACCATTGTAGTCTACAGCTAGCATTACCTACATACCTGGAGCTTCATTTTATGCAACATATATAATTTGTTACATGCTGTAATTGGAAAACAAATAGTTAACTTTTAATTGATTTATTTAATTTTTGCAACATTATGGTGCATGGATTTGAGTATGGCAGCAGGGAGGAGGGGAAATTAGCACTGACTAATGGCAAGTGACGGGTGAGGGAGAGTCTTGCTTGTGAATGTGTTAGCCATAAAATGGCTGTCTGTAAGCTATGTAAGCCATTTTACGTCTGCAAAAAGCATTCAAGCTGAGGTAAAACAGATCAGAAGCTGTCCTCATAATGTTTTGTTGGGGTACACTTTGTGGCATTCAGTTAAATTTGTAGAAAAAATAAAACTTGACATGTATTAATGGTAGTCCAGATATCTCTTGTCTCTTATGATTGATTCAAGCCGAAAAAATGTGACTGACCTTGGCAGTAGGGGGAAAATGAATGTACAGTGATAAAAGACATGGCAGATTTTCTTAAGCTATAGAAGCTTGGGGCCTTATTGGTGTGATGACACTTTTGCACATTGCACCTTCATCAGTTTGTGTTCAGCTTCATAGGGTAAAGTCCTAGTCACAATGTGTGTGGTTATTATTCCTCCAGGTTTGAGCCAGAATTACTAAGCTGCGGGTTTGGAAAAGTGGAGATGTTGCCCACAGCAACCAATCAGATTCTAGCTGACATTCTCTAGTTTGTAATAGAAAAGTGAGAGCAAGAATCTGATTGGCTGCTATGGGCAACATGTCCACTTTTGCAAACCGGCAGTTTAGTAAATCTGGCCCCATGTGTGAAGACCGTTATGGCGAACAGACTGCCCTTAAACAATCCAGCAATATTTGCCTTTGCTTGTCTTGTTTTAAATCTGAAGCTGGCGATACAGTGGGAAAGATTTATTCTTTTTTTTAAATGCAGATAAAACCCTCAATAAAAGGTAGGGTCCAATTAGCTCATCAATCAGGTTCCCTTATTGATAATCAGCTATTATATAGCTAGACCCTAGCTATTATTTTTTAAGGTCCCTGGTGTTTTACAGTGCTGCGCCCTCTCACTCTGGGTTAAATGACTTTCTAGACCAGCGATTCTCAGCCTTTTTGTGGGGAGTACCAGTTATTTACTATGGAATCATGTCCAGTATCACTTACCCACTATGGAATAATGTCCATTATCACTTACCCACTATGGAATCATGTGAAGTACCACTTTGCATGTCGTATACATATACCCATGACCATACCTATGACCAATATATGTATTTTCAGGGTATTGTTGTTTTTGTTTACATATTCATGCAGATATTTTTGCACGGAGTACCACCTGACAATGTTCCAAGAACCACCAGTGGTACTAGTAGCACTGATTGAGAACACAAAGGGCCAGATGTAATAAGCTATGGTTTTTGAAAGAGTGGAGAGTTTGCACATAGCAACCAAACTCTCCACTTTTCAAAACCCACAGCTTAGTAAATCTGGACCCTGGTCTAGACAGTCATTTAACACAAAGGGAGAGCGGGCACAGCACTGCAGAACACCACACACTGATTGGCTTCAGCAGTGTGCAGCTTGTCAGCGTGAGATGATCTACATAGCGCTGTATACCCACACAGTGTGCTCTCTCCCTCTGCGGGTCTAATGTCAAAGCTGCGCAGCCTGTCAGTGTGAGAGGTTCTGCACAGCGCTGCAGAACCTCTCACACTAACTTTTTTTTCATTCATTATTTTTTTCAGCCAGCCAATAGGCTAGCTGCATGAGTTTCCTGTCAAGATTGATGGGAGGCTCAGCCAATCCAAGCGGGACTGCAGCCAGCCAATAGGCTAGCTAGCTGCATGGGTCTCTTGCAAAAATGATCGCTGCCAGTCTCTGCAGTGTGTGGTACCAACATCAGGACATTTCCCTTGTGTTTATCGGCCATCCAGTGGCGTAACTAACGTGGGTTTTGTAGGGCTCGTGCCCCAGGTTCCGATGGCACCCAGTAGTAAATCTGGACCCTGGTCTAGACAGTCATTTAACACAAAGGGAGAGCGGGCACAGCACTGCAGAACACCACACACTGATTGGCTTCAGCAGTGTGCAGCTTGTCAGCGTGGGATGATCTACATAGCGCTGTATACCCACAAAGTGTGCTCTCCCTCAGCGGGTCTAATGTCACAGCTGTGCAGCCTGTCAGTGTGAGAGGTTCTGCACAGCGCTGCAGAACCTCTCACACTAACTTTTTTTCATTCATTATTTTTTTTCAGCCAGCCAATAGGCTAGCTGCATGAGTTTCCTGTCAAGATTGATGGGAGGCCCAGCCAATCCAAGCGGGACTGCAGCCAGCCAATAGGCTAGCTGCATGGGTCTCTTGCAAAAATGATCGCTGCCAGTCTCTGCAGTGTGTGGTACCAACATCAGGACATTTCCCTTGTGTTTATCGGCCATCACATGCTGGGAGCGATAATCAATGTAGTGTGTGGCCATCTTGCTGTCACTTTTTTTTTTTATTAGCATATCATGTAATTTTTTTTATGCAATTGGATCCTTAAGAAAAAATATGGGAGGAATCCACAAACACTGGTCTACCCTATCCAAACCCACATGCTCTTTGTAACTGCTACCTAAGTCTCAATCACAGGGCAATTCCTGGAAGTACTGGGGGCACAGAGAGAGGTAGCACCTATTCAAAACATAATGGGCACTGATCGATTGATACAAATTTTCACGCATCTACAAGCGTGAACAGGGTGGGATAGCTGCCAGAATCCTTTTTTTTTTTTTTTTTTGTTCACAGAAAAATCTGTTTTGGGAACTATTAAATCAATCGCCATGTCCTTGGTTACTGTGTATGATGCAAATCATAGTTCTTTCAGTGAGTTCTTTCTGCCGATTCCATGTCTACAGTGATGGTTGAACAATCCCCTAAAGTATTAAAGTATATAGTAGAAAGAAAAAGCTGTTTTATTATTTTTTTTAATTAATGTTTTTTTTTATTTATTTATTCCGAAAACCTTGAATAAATTGGTATTTTATGTTTACTGAGACTTTTTTTTGTGATGGTAACAAAAATAAAATTACTGTTAAACATGTACCCTCATTTGATTCAGAGTTAGGGGCTCACTAATGCCCTACATTGTGATGCCCTTAAAAGGGTGGTAATCCTTCACTCCAGCCTACTGTAGTACAATAAATCTGCTATAATAGATACACTGAAAAGCTTTGCTTTCAGGGCTTAAAATGATGCTGCTTTAATGATGATCAATATGACCATTAAAGATGTCTAGAGCAGGGTTTAATATACTGGCATACGTTTAAATCTGTAATAAGCCTCTGGCATTATTTAAAAAAAAAATAAAAATAAAGCAAAAATAACCCACAAATTTAAAAAGCTGCCATTATGTTTATTGGGATTACTGTTTATAAGTCTTAAATAACACTCTTTACCTTCAAGTTATGAAAATAATAGATGCACATGAAGCTTGCTTAAAAAACTGAGAAAGGAAAGGTGTTAAGTCAGTGAAATTTTCATTAAATATAAGGTTACTTTATAATATGTGAAACACTGGATCGGTGTGCTATATATTTGATCAAATACTGCACAACACTAGAAATAATGGAAATATTACAAGAATGACAAGAACCCTGCTTGTCCTGTGTGTTATTATAGCATCGGGATCCAGATTTATGATTACACTGCGCTCATAGCTCTGAGCGCCCTTAGGATTCCGACAGCACCCCACCTTAAAGCATCACTGCGTCCCCATGTAAAATGATGATTCATTGGAAGTCTGGAAGCTCATTTTCGTCTATCTCTATTACAATAGTAACGCAACTGTGAAATATTTTTTGCCGATCGCCTGCTTACTTACCCTTAATTAATTTGTAAACGCCGCCCACCGCAGACCTGTCGCAGTGCTGCAGGACGAGTAGGAATGTATGGGGAGTTTTAGGGTCAGGTTGTGGGGAAGGGAGGGTTAGAGTAAGGGTTGGGGTCAGATTCATACTCGCCATTCGGCGCAGCATCTTTCTTCCGTTGATTGATTGGTTCTCCTCTGCAAGGCAGAAGCAATCAATTTCGCCGGGAGAAAGAGGGCTGTTCGAGGCGGCGACCTACACCCCCTTTACTCCACTATTTTCATACCTCTCACTTAGGCCTGGATTCACACCACTGGACATATTGCATATACGACCAGAGTTTCACAATATTTGATACTGCGCATGTGTAGTATCTTTTTTATGTAATCTACATATCTTTTTGTTATGTAGATTGCATATATACGGTCTTTAAGCCACTCCCTGTTGTCGGAAATGCTCCCCGTCACTCCCCTCCCATATTGTACATTATGAAAATTAAGTGATATAGTATAGCAGTAAGAAAACTTCTGTATATTAAATTTTTTTCTACTTCTTAAAAGGCAGACAAAGAAAAATTTGTCTTTTATCTATCTGCAAAAGAAGCTATAATTTAATATATTTAAAAATACCTAACCCCCAACATTTGGGAAGCTGAAGATGAGACAAATAAGCCCAACCCAAACTCCGCAACTGTCCAACCCAAAATCTGCCCTAGCTCTGCCAAACCCCGCCCTATCCTGTCCAAACTCCGCCCCTTTTGTCATGCCACACGGGACAAAGATTAAAATAATATTTAAAAAAAAAAAATCCTGCCTACAGTGTAGTCCATTTATTGGGACAAACTGGGAGTTGGGCAGGACAGCTCGACAATCACCCGATATTGGGACAGTCTCGCTGGCATTGGGACAGATGGGAGGTATGAAAATATAGATCTGTCACAACAATACCAGTACAACCAAATAGTAGTTTTAGTCATCACAAGGGGCAGCCATGTTGAACTGCAGGGGAAGCAGATTTTTTATTTGAAAACAGAATGAAACAAGAGGTGAGGGATTTAGTTCAACTTTTGAAATTCAAAATACTTATGTGCAAAATCCAGCCAGTATTTAACAAGTCGTTGTTCTGCTTCCTTACACTGCAACATGGTCTGCCCAGGAGCAGGATTGTATCTTTGGATGCTGCTAAACTGGCCACTTCAGCGATTATAGTTCAAAGGAGGAAGTATACGGTATATGGGACGATTTACCCTAGGGCGCCACACACTACTTCCTGCTGTGATTGATGATCATTTTGGTGGTTAGCTGTAGTGTCCGCAAAGATATAGAAGAGATGGCTGTGTTTAAAATCTTCTCCTCTTGGCCAGAGTTTCCCCATCTTACAAACTCCATATTTATTGCAGGCCCTCCAACATGACCCCTTCCATTAGATACACAATATTCTGCCACTGATCTTCCAGATGTCACAGTTAGCTGGTTTTAATGAATTAACTGATGTTCGAAAAACATTTTTCACTTCAACACTGGTGGTTACCATAGTTACTGACAGTTAGAAGACCAGAAGCAGAGTATTTTGTACCTAAAGGAATGGGTCATGTTGGAGGGTCTGTTATTGGCATGGACAACAGTGATAAAGTAATGAAAGTGCATTTCCAAATTAATGAATCCCTTAAGGCGATTCTGCAAGCTTTCATTACTTTATTACAGATGTACATGCTGATTATTACCCAGCTGGTAAGATGCAAAGACATCAGCTAAGGGGTGAAGTTGCAGGGTCCGATCATTTCAAATGTCCACACACTACACTATATTGTCACCTTACAGGCGATCAAATAATCAGACCCATGCATATTAAGACCGTTTTAGCAAACAAGTGAGTAGCACTTGTGTCTCTCAGCGCTGAAGTTATGAGTTCGATTCCAGGGCTAGGCCTTTTCTGTGTGGAGTTTGTATGTTCTCCCCGTGTCTGTGTGGGTTTCCTCCGGTTGCTCCAGTTTCCTCCGACACTCCCAAAAACACTATCACACTACAATACTTTTCAGAGGTAATGATATCTTGATAACTGAATGAAGATGTAAATATACGAGTTACGTTACTGGGATGCCAGCCCAGGATGTCACATTTTCGTGACCTTTTTTTGGAGCTTATTATAATTATGACCATGAGGAAACTTTTGAGTGACATATGAAATTATCGGAACCTCTGATCACGCTCTTGTCTTTTATAGATAGGCAGCTCACTATTTCGAGAGGAACAAGCCCCATATCTCACGTACCAGCCTCTTCCTTGGCATGTGCAGTATGTAACGCAGAACAGAAGAGCCAGCCGAGACCAAGAGGTATTTTTACTCTATTGAAAACTTTTCTTTCTATAGAATTATTTGGTTACAATTTGTTGGTTGGTAAAGTTATTATATACATTTGTGGTGACAATAAGTAATGTGACTGATGGAAGAGATGCCTTAACTTTTCACATAAAAATCTACTTACTCCCCTCTCTCGTTCTTAAATAGTGTGACTTACGTTGCCATAAGGAAGCCTTAAGTCTGTCCGACTGCTGATCCACGCATAAGTAGGTCTTACCACCCACGCTGTAAGTTTTACATGCTGCCCCCGCCCACTTTGTAAGCAGAGGGGAAGAGACACAGCCACGTCTTCTGCTGACAATCTGAGAGACTCGCGGCCACATCACTTACCAACAGCTAAGATTCATGACTACCTCAGTCGCTAAGTGATGCAGGACCAGATTCACAGATCCGTATTTACTACGCATGGGTTTTTACGCACGCACGTAGAAAGACAACACCCATAACAATCCCCTCACACGGACGGGTTTTTGGTGACTTCCGCCTCCATAGGGCACCCTTAACACTACGTGTGTACTTATGCGCCCTCAAATGCCCATTTAAATGCTTCCCCCCTCCCACTTTCACATAACTTTTACCGTACGGATAAAAACCACGCCTCTCCGTACGTCAGGGTTGCCGACTCTCCCGGAATGTCCGGGAGACTCCCCGTGTCATGCTCCGCCCCCTGGCTCATACTGCCCCGTTTTTACTTGAAATAGGGGTCGGGACGGGGCTTGATGCCGCAAATTACGTCATCAAATTCCTTCCTGTGCCTAGCAACACTAGTATACTAGTGTTGCTAGGCACAGGAAGGAATTTGATGACGTAATTTGCGGCATCAAGCCCCGTCCCGACCCCTATTTCAAGTAAAAACGGGGCAGTATGAGCCAGGGGGCGGAGCATGACACGATTTGCATATCCCGCGTCATTAAGCCACGCCCCCCGCATGCGTCGCTAGCTTCTCTCTGGGATCTCCCGGAGGGAAGCTGCCAAAAGTCGGCAACCATGCCGTACGTATGACTTTAGGTGCGATTCACAAGTCAGTGCCGAAAGTACTTATGTGCGTAAATACTACGCAATTTGCATGGAAAAAGTTACTACGCATGCGCAGCTAATCCGCTCCTGAAAATACGCATGCAATCCGTCGTACAAAATTGATTTGTGAATACAGCCGCAGCCATGTCTTTTTCCAATGCTCGATCATAGCTTCTGCAAAGGTTGTAGCCTACAAATTACCTGCAGCTGTCTTTGTCTAGGGTATAGGTTGGCCTTTCCAAAAAGAGCCGTTCTCTCCCAGACAGTTCTGAACTGGCTTATTTTCTCGATTGTTTTTGCATCGCACATCCCCGCAAGAGAGAGACGGTGCTGCATATGGTACCATCCTCTCTCCCTCCATTACCCTAACCCTCCCTTCCCCGCAGCCTAACCCTAAAACTCCCCAGAGAGTGTTACTCACCTCTCTGACCGGCATCGTTTCCAAAAAAATGAATGGGTAAGTATAGCGATCAACATACTTAACCATTCTGCAAAAAAGCTTTAGAAAATGGCTGTCTTTTCGAAATAGTGACAGCTGAAAATCAGTTTTCGTCTGTCTCTATTTTTAAATGCAGCATTTTGGGGCAGCGACTCTCACTTGTTTGTCTACTTCTACCAGTGCCGGATTAAGGTCTGTGGGGGCCCCTGGGAAACTAAATCGTAGGGGTCCCCTGCTTCAAATTAGCATACAGAAAAAATTGCCCCCCTATTTATTTGCGTCTAGTTAGCCTTATTGCCCCCTCCTTCTGTGTCCAGCCAGCCTTATTGCCTTTTTATGTGTATCCAGTCAGCCTCATTGCCCCTCCTTCTGTATCCAGTCAGCTTTATACCCCCTCCTTCTGTGTATTCAACCAGCCTTACGCCCCTTCCTTCTGTGTCCAACCAATCTTATTGACCCCTCTTTGTATCCAGTCAATCTGATTGCCACCTTTATGTGTTTCTAGCCAAACATATTGCCCCCCTTTTTGTGTCCATTAAGCTTTATTGCCC
>WWET01001378.1:359766-394195 GCA_011038615.1 Limnodynastes dumerilii | reverse complement strand
GTTTAACTGTTAGTCAATTTTTGTGCACTAAAAGGTTTTGATGCCCCCCTGCCTCCAAAAAGAGGTCTTAAGTGTATTGTGAGTGTTAAACCTCTTATTGGGTGCAGGGCATTTTCTATCTTTTTTTTTTTAGTTTAGGCTTGTTAGTTTGTTTTTCTTCATGCAATTTGGTTTAATAAGTAATAAACTATATGTCATAAATTGTATTTATTTACCTAAAACTATCCCTGCCCCCAAGAAAAGCTAAAGCTGGCTTTATAGGGTGAAGCATCTTCTTGGGCATAAGGATTTTTCTTCTTTTTAAGCTAGAAATGTTTGTGGTTTACGTTTTAGTAAATTTGGTGTACTTGTTTATGTTTAGAGGTCACCCTGCCTGTAATAATAGGTCTTGAGTGTAGTATACACCCTGCCTGTAATAATAGGTCTTGAGTGTAGTATAAGAGTTGAACCTATTCTAGTGAGCAGAGCATTCTCTATCTTTTATAGTGTAGAAATGTTATTTTGTGTTTTCATGCAATTTGGTTTGGTTTTGGAGTGTTTGTTTATGTTACCCCTTTGGGGGTTCCGCCGTATGTCTGCGAGTGTGAGAGTCCTAGTCCGTCGTGTCTTGTCCAGTGAGCCATCTTCTGTCTGCCGTGCCTGGTTCTGTGTTAATCGTGGTCCGTCACAGTCCGGTCTCTTCCGGACTAATTCTTTCCCCACTTCTCTTACTGCTACCTTACCCTCATTCTGGTGTTCACTCCGGGTTTCCTTTTCACTTCCTCGAGCCCGGTTCAACGGGGTACGTGCAGATTATTGGGGCGCTGCCAAATCCATCTCCACCATCAGGAGCTCTGGTGAACACCACCCGATAGTAAAGTCTCCGTGCCCTGGTAGCCGACTCAGTCACTACTCCTACTTCTTCTGTGGCCGCCTTGGTTCCCACCCAGGTAATTCCGGGGCATCACTCCAGTTCCACCTCTCTCCTAAGACCACTCCGGTACTATACCAGGTAAACCCGGAGTGCCGTAACAGCTAGAAATATTTGTAGGTTAATGTTTAGTACATTTTTGTTTACTAATATATGTTTTAATTCAGCCCCTGTCTCCAACAAGAGGACTTTGCATTATAAGTGTTGAACCTCTTCTAGGGAGCAGGGCATTTTATATTTTTTATAGTTTAGGCTTTTTGTTTGTATTTATCATGCAATTTAGTTTAATATATAATAAACTATATATATAAATTGTAATTAATTTCCTAAAACTCTCCCTGCCCCCAAGAAGAGGTACAATGAGCTTTGGAGGGTGGAGCCTCTTCTTGGGTGTAGGGATATTTCTTATTTTTAAGCTAGAAATGTTTGTGGTTTAAGTTTTAGTATATTTTTGTGTACTTATATATGTTTAGATGTCACCCTGCTTCCAAAAAGAGGTCTTGAGTGTAATATGAGTGTTGAACCTCTTCTAGGGAGCTGGGAATTTTATATGTTTTATAGTTTAGGCTTGTCAGTTTATATTTATCACACAATTTGGTTTAATATTTAATAAACTATATATCATAAATTGTATTTATTTTCCTAAACCCATCCCTGTCTCCAAGACAAGGTACAGTTGACTTTGAAGCCTCTTCTTGGTGGTATGTTTTTTCTTTTTTTAAGCTAGAAATATTTGTCATTTAAGCTTTAGTAAATTATTGTGTACAAATATATGTTTTAATGCGACCCTGCTTTTAAAAAAAAGGATTTGAGTGTATTAAGAGTGTTGAGCGGGGCATTTTGTATCTTCTATACTTTAGGTTTGTTATTTTGTATTTTTTACTTTGTATTTTTCATGCAATTTAGGACGTAATAAACAATAAGTCATAAATAGTTTTTATTTTCTTAAACCTATCCCTGTCTCATAGAAGAGGTACAGCTGGCTTTGGAGGAAGGAGCCTCTTTTTGCACTAGAAATGTTAATTGCATGCGTACAAAGCCCATGTAATCAGTAATCCTCAAGGAGGGAAAAAATCTGCCACAATATTCTAACTACAGTCCTATTTCCCACCTTAACGCAGATATAAAACTCTTTGTAAAAATTATCACAACCTGGCTAAATCCATTGTTCCCTGGCATAATCCACCCCGACCAGATTCGTTTTGTTCAGGCTTAGTCCTTAACCTTATTATTTCAGCAAGTGACTGTTAATGTCTACAATTCTACTACCAACTGAAAAAATTGAAAGGGTAGACTGAATTTTTATGATGCGAGTGCTGTGCCACCTGGGCTATGTATCGTACTTCTTTGTAATGCCAGTACTTATTTATGTGGACAGATAAAGCTTACAAATACAGGGGAAAATTAGCGTTGCATAAACACTTCTTGTTTTATTGGTTACTGTCCATTCTTCTGTGTAAGGTCGGGTTATTGCAAGGTGATTTGTGGTAAAAAGAGAAAAAAAGACCCCTATCAACTCCAGGGCCAACACGGCAGTGCATGCTGATGCTTGTAGTGCTACAAACACCAGCATGCCCAAGGATGCCAGGGCATGCTGGTGCTTGGAGAACCAAAAGTAATGTGCCCCCCCAACACGGCAGGGCATGCTGATGCTTGTAGTGCTACAAACAGATGCCAGGGCATGCTGGTGCTTGAAGAACCACAAGCGCCAGCATGTAATATAAAGTAATGCCCCTCCCCAGAACCATAATAAAAAATAGGAATGGCCCTTAAAAAAAAATTATATGTAATACATTACATACATAAAATACATTAAAACTATTATTAATAAAATATTAAGGTTCACATTATACATATAATACATAAAACACATAATATAAATAAAATAAATAAAATAAAAATTAAACACATTACATTTATTAATAAAAAGAAATACTTACCAGCTTGGATGGGATCCAATCTTGTAAGCTTTTAATCCATGGGGGAGGTCTTGGCAAAAAAAATACCCTCAGAACGATGCAACTCATGTCCAGGACATCCCGGCGCTAATAACAGTTCTGCTGTGATTGAGTCCTCTTTATACCCTTGGCCAGCATGGGAACGTTCCAGCAGGAGGTAGAATCATGCACACGTGTATTCAAATAGGGTTTTCATATGGTTATGGTATAGTACAGCTCGCTCCTCCATATCAATACGGATGCTGTGACACCTATATCAAATATAAATCACAAGTAGGTCTCGACAGGTGTAATTAATAGATATTTATTATCCAACATTAGCCTTCTGATGAAACCGTTGGATTTTAACGGAGAAACGCGTCAAGAAGCAGCCTTTAGACGTCTTCATTATACCCGCTTTACCACCTTTTAAACAGTGGATCTCCACAGTTCACTCCTGGTCAGCATCTGCAAATATTGTGTAGCCACAACAGAGGAAAAGATTCTCCTAACTGCCGGCTGGTGCACCTGCCGGCACGGAAGTGTGCTCACGTGGTAGCCTGCTAACACACTACGTATTGGCTTTGGACGCTGAGGATACCGGAGGTCTTGTTCACAGCTGGTCTGTGCGCCGTCCAGCTGCTGCTACCTCTCCGAGGTGTGTCCTTGCAGTCCCGGCTCCTTCTTTCCATCTGGCTGCTACCCGTAGAAGACACGTGAGTCACCCTACACATGCTGTTTCTTTGCATACTACACATTGCTACCATACAGGAGAGAGACTTCTCATTGGAATAAGACTTTTGGACATCCACTTCTGTTTATTCACGTTCAGTACTGAGGACTTATCTGCTTTCACCTACAGCAAGAGTGTTCACTCTATTCAATCCATATTCCTGTCTATGTCAGGATACAAATATCACAGGAATTTATCATCAGTACCCAGGGTATTATAAGCATCAATTGCATCTCTTATATATCACGTCTGTAAGACTGCACTTTATTCTGCATGCTTTTAGACATGTTTTTTAATGTTGGATAATAAATGTCTATTAATTACACCTGTCGAGACCTACTTGTGGTTTTTTCCTAGCGCTTCCTCTTCTTATTTTTATGCTTGGGACCCTGTATTAATGTTGGATAATAAATATCTATTAATTACACCTGTCGAGACCTACTTGTGGTTTTTTCCTAGCGCTTCCTCTTCTTATTTTTATTTTTAAAATTCCCATTACAGACTAGCAGTGTATGGAGGTTAAGCGCTCTGGAATTGACCTTACAATTGATTTTTCTCAGCCAAATCCACCAAGCTCGAGTCTTTTTCTTTATATACATCAAATATAAATATAGAGATAAATAAAATAATTAAACTGGGTAAACCCGTATATAAATATAAACTAGCAAATTATTTTTTTGCACTGGGTAATGTAAAAAAAAAAGATTTTATTGAAGCCAGATACATGATTACCAATAGAGTAGAATAAGTTTATAAAATGCCCCTACTGGTCTCACCACTACCAGTATCTGGACTACAGTCCACCACTAGCGGCTTCAAGATGTTTGTTACAGCCACATCTGGTTAATATGAATAGAGAAATATCCTTCCTTACTCATTTACTCACTGAACTGATTGCAATGTATTTATAATCAGCCTCTGACACTTTGCTTACAGTGCAAGGGTAGCTACTGTTTATTGAACTACGTCCGTCTATGGATATTACACTATGACAGAAAGGTATATAGCACACTATAAGAGAGGGGTATATATCACACTATGACAGAGAGTATAGGTCCCAACTGTCCCGATTTGAGCGGGACAGTCCCGCTTTCCATCCGCCTCCCAGCTTGTCTCGACTCTCTGGACAATTTTGACATTTTTTTCCTCTTGGGCAATTTTTGCGTTTTTTTTTTTTTTTTTTTTAAGCCCTGCCGCTTTAAGCCTGCTGTACGCAGCAGGCGGCGGGGCTCTTCAAAGACGTAGACCACGTCTGCGGTCACGTGAAGGACTTCTAATACAGGGCTCCAGTGGGAGCCCTGTATTAACAGTTCGTCATGAGACCGCAGACCAGACAGACTACGACGAGCAGCAGTGAGAGCACCGTGGAGGAAAGAAGACTTCAAAGGTAAGTTTATTAAATATTAAATAAGGGTCTGGCATGGCATATGGAGGTTGGCACTAGCATTAGGGGGCAGACATTGGAGGCTGGCACTGGCAGATGGGGGCAGACATTGGAGGCAGGCACAGGCATTATGGGAGCAGATGGAGGCTGGCACTGGCAATAGGGGGCAGATGGAGGCAGGCATTGGCATAATGGGGCAGATGGAGGCTGGTACTGGGATTTGGGGGCTGATGGAGGCTGACAATTGGGGAGAGACATTGGAGGCAGGCACTAGCATATAAGGGAGGCAATTTGAGGCTGGCACTGGTAAAAGGGGGCAGATGGAGGCTGGCATTGATATTTGGGGGCAGACATTGGAGGAAGGCACTGGCATTATGGGTGGGGAGATGGAGGCTGGCACTGGCATTTGGGGGCAGATGGGGCAGACACTGGAGGCAGGCACTGGCATATAAGGAGGCAGATGGAGGCTAACAATTGGGGGCTGACACTTGTATTATGGGGGCAGATGGAGGCTGGCACTAGCATTAGGGGGCAGACATTGGAGGCTGGCACTGGCAGATGGGGGCAGACATTGGAGGCTGGCACTGGCAGATGGGGGCAGACATTGGAGGCTGGGACGATGGGCATTATAATAATAATAATAAGGGGCACACATGGAGGTAGGACAAATAAAGAGGCAGATATGGAGACTGGACATATGAATCCTGGACAAATAATAAGGGGCTGACATATGGATGGTTGTTAAATAAAAAGGGCAAGTACTAGACCCGCTGGTCTGGGCGATCCAAGACACACCCATTTTCTTAGACACGCCCACTGGGTGGTACAAGACACACCCCCTCTACCAAAATTTTGTCCCTCTTTTTCGAATTCTCAAATGTTGGGAGGTATGAGAGAGGTATATAGCACACTATGACAGGGAGGTATATAGCACACTATGACAGAGAGGTATATAGCACACCATGACAGAGAGGTATATATCACACTATGGCAGAGAGGTATATAGCACACTATGACAGAGAACTACATGCACACTATGACAGAGAGGTATATATCAAACTATGACAAAGAGGTAAATACACACTATGTGACAGAGAAACACATACACCAACCTACACCATTTATCCACATTAGTGTATGCAGTAAATAGCTTTCAGCAGTCTGGTGGATAGATTTAGCCCTACACCAATCAGGATGCTGACAGCCATTCACTACTTTGATTGGTGGATGTCTGGAGCTATGCACAAATCAGGGTAGTGAATGACTGTCAGTATGCTGATTGGTGAATGGCTGGATCTATCCACCAATCAGAGTACTGAGAGTGATTTACTATAAGGCTGCCGACTGGAAGGCAGTTAGAGAATGTTAAATAGCTGCTCTGATTATGTGTAATCAGAGCAGACACATAATAGCATCACTCTGTGTGTGCCTCTCTGCTGGCAGACCTATGTACTCAGTGAATGGCAGCACACTACATGGAGTATGTGGCCCAAACAAGCCCCGGAGGCAGTTAAGCCCCTGGTGAGAACAGCACCAATATGATTTGGAAACTTTAACACTGGTTTGTGTCACCGCTGCTAATCCCCTCTCTAGATGCCCCCATTCTAGCAATATTGGTTTAATAGTTTCCTTCTGGTGCTTTAAAGTTTAGCCAAATACAACAAGACTGGTCCTTGTAATCTTCTTTGGATGTCTGCATTTATCTGTTCCAATGTAATAATGTGATTGCTAGAGTTGCAGATTATTTCTTGAGTGCACTCCTCATATGGAAGAAGTTAATTCATTAACCACACAAGAACAAGCTAGTGCTGGAATGTTTCATGTTAGTCTCAGGAATCTCTGCATCACGTCTGAGGAGTGCCATCTAGTGGCAGACACCTGAAGAACACATTTATCTGGAACACCAGTATCTGAGATGACCATCTGGTTTATGCTGTGTTTTTTGTTTATTTTTTAAAGCTCTGGACATTGCAGTACATTATAAGAATGAGATTATTTAAATTATTCATCAAGTGTCACAAATATAACTGGCTGCTTCACAACATTTCCATAGGATCAGCTCATTAAATGACAATCTATTAGAAATACACACTGGCTGCTTGACTTCTTTGCAAATATGCATTTATAATGTAGCTCTACAAATACTTGTGGATGCTCGGGGGCTGGTTTAAAAAATATATATATTGTCCTGTGAGGGAAGGCAAATATAAGGTGAAAAAAGTTTTAGGGCTTATTTGCTGACTCACCGAGAAAAAGCTGCACTTGCCACAGTGGGTTGATTAAGAGATCTTGCAACTCCAATTAAATAACAAAAGATTTATTATAAACTGTACGATTAAAAAACTACACTGAGCAAAATGTCAGATATTGTACAATTATAGACATATAATCCAGGAAACTTAGTTTCTCATTTGTCTTAAAACAATAAGATTTGTGTATAGGATAATAATCAGGGTATTCATCATGTAAACAATATGTGGATACAAAAAGACCTCTGGAGCACTTGAATTAAATTATAGGTGATTCCAAGATAGATAATAGCAGTAGGTTGTGTTTGAAACAGAGTAGAGTGTGAGTATGTCCAAATTAAATAGCGGTGGTTGTTGAAAGCGATTCCAGGGCATATAATTACCAGATGAATGAGGGACAGATCCGACTGGAGGTAAGTGAATAGTGTCCTGGCTGCTTAGATGGTAAAAGCACAAAGACCTCACCGCTGCACGGATATCAGATGAATAACGGACTGGTCCGACTGGAGGTAAGCAGGTAATGTCTTTGCTGTCAAGATGATATAAGCACACAGAGACTCACCGCTGTGCAGAACTTTGCTCCACTCATAGGTTCTGCTATAGCTGGATGTTCCTTGCAATACTATGCTAGCGGGCGTCCCCACCGGCAAAAGTAAAGTCGGATAGGCACCTCTGCTTGTAGGTATAATTGCGGGTAAAGGATGTGAGATAAACCGTATTGCCACAAAGAGGTCCACAATGGATTCCACAAAAGACAGATCGGTGTAGCGGGTCACGTCGATGCGTTTCGTCCGCACCTGGACTTTATCAAGACGCAAAAAGGGAATGTTGCCCGAGGTTTCTGGGAGGCTATTTCAGTAGAATCTGCCTCATTACTTAACTCACAGGTGTGACGCTTGTTTCCGGGAAAAACATTCAAACCACAAGTTGATACAGTTAAAATTATAAGTATAATACTTAGAAGGAGTTGCAAGAGTGTTCAATAAATTAATTATATAATATAAACATATTGGGCTGGATCCAGACCTTGTTAAGTGCATGAACTTAGTTACTCAAAGGCTTCTATACATCCTCCTCGCCTCCCTGCAGGCATCGTTCACAAATCTCCCGCAGATGCACAGTTAAGAATAGTAACAATAAATTGGATTTTTTTTCTCCTTTTTTTTCCGCTACATGAAGCAGCTGTAGCCAGTCAAGTAATATAGGATAAAATGAGGCTGATTCCCCAAGGAGAGATGAGTTCTCAGCTATAGGATTTATAAGTTCATGTTATCCTAAAACTCTGACAAAAAGAACCATTTACACAGATTACCACAAAATGAGGTATAAAAGAGCCCTATATATCCTGTCTCCTACAGAGCTTTGATACGCAGAGCCAGAACGGGAGCCGGATCTTTGTTTGCCTTGCAAGAGATCTCAAGATATTGATATTCTTTATATTAAAGAGAGCGGGAGGGAGCTTTTCCCATTAAGGTCTATTACATATTTGCCAACACTTGCAAATGGATATCAGGAGAGATTGTGATGTGATAGCACTATCAAGGTGTTGCACCAAGGGGGTCCTGTACCACCAAAGGGGTGTGTCTTGTGAATAGCTCCACCCATGGGTGTGTCAGGAAAACTATTTCTCAATAACAATGGCAGCATCCGTATTTATTGATTGTTACATTGGGCTAGATCCAGACCTAAGTAACTGCTTGAAATGAGTTACTGCTGGGCTAAACCATGTTGATTGCAGGGGGATTCAAGTTAATTGTATTCTTTGCATGCAGGGATATATCTTTGAATTGGTCACTGCACACAGATACTGACCAGCTTTACTATCACACTGTTATTTAGACTTGGGATAGGAAACATCACCTCTCAACACTAATACTGTGTGCAACAGATGAAATATGACTCCCCTGCAATCAACATGGTTTAGCCCAGGAGTGACTTCAAGTTCTTATTTTAAGAAGATTCTTAAGTGTGAATCAGGTCCATTATGATTAAAAAACGTATAGTAGACATACATAAACACATACATACATATACAAATATATATATATCTCCTTTTCCCACATATTCAGTTGAACAAAAACAAACCAATACAAAAAACAAAAAAACACAAAAAAACAAAAAAGAAAATAATATGTAATAATAATATGAAAATAAAAATAAAAGAAATGATGCATGATGCATGTTCCATAAATATATAGAGAGGCTTACTGAGTTACTAGTCGCAACATCAGGAGCACATATCATACATAAATTCATACAACATATATCATATACATGTACATAAATACATTTATTTTCAAAAAATCTATTAATTACTACAAATTTTAGAGTAGGTAGATTGAGATATAATAAATCAAAAACAAATTTATCTATCTATTAAAGTCATTAGTAAATACATTTTATATTATTTAACACAGAGACGAAAAAATATATACACATAGAGAAGATAGTTGGTATAACTGTGGAAACATTTTTTTTATATATAGATGACATTCAGGTCATAGGTAACATAGTATAACTTTTATTTTTACATTGTAACATATTCTAAAATCTCGTTTAACCCCTCAGGGGACAAACATTGTAAGCGGAAAATCCATTCTGATTCTTTTAAACAAAGTTTTGCAAATCTATCTCCCCCTCGGGCAGTTGGGGAAATATGTTCAACCCCTATCAGTTTAATATTGTCCGCATTACCATGTTGGCATTCTAACCAACGTCTTGGTACACTATGTTTGGTACATTTATTTATAATATTTCTTTTATGCTCTCTAAACCTGTCCTTCAGTGTGCATGTGGTACGTCCCACATATTGTAGGCCACACGTACACTGAAGGACATAGACCACATAACTAGTCTCACAATTAATAAATTGCCTAATGTTGTAAACCCTTTTGTTGGTAAATGAGGTCATTATAGATGTTCTATGTGATATATACGTTTACAAGTTAAACATAATTGTGTGACCACACTTCCCATAGGTCTTTTTGGCCCCTTAATATTTTTGTCCCTAGTTTGTAAAAAACTAGGTGACAAATAATTCTTTAAATCCCTGTTCTTTTTAAAAATCACTCTGGGTTTCTTGTGTAAAAGTCTCCCCAATATAGGGTCATGTTTTAGAATATCGAAATTCTTCTGTACAATTTTCTTTACCTGATTGGATTTTCTATTAAACTTGCTAATGAACATACAATCCAAGGATGTCTGTTCATTACTCTTTTGTTTGTTGTACCTAGCCCCATTTTTGTCAGTCTCAAATAGGGAATTAACCCAGAGACACCAGTATTTTTTAGGAGAGAGGATCTGTCCATGTTTAATGCATAATCTCTGGCCTCTTGGACCAGTAAATCTGGGTAACCCCTATCAGCAAAGTCCTTAGTCATTAAGTCTGCTTCTCTATTAAAATCAGACACATTTGTGCAGCTCCAGTAAATTCTACCCATTTGACCCTTTGGGATATTCAAAATCCAGGGTCTATAATGTCCGCTCTTAAAATGGAGGTAGCTACTTACATCCACTGTTTTTCTATAGTTCTCTGAGATTACTTTACTGTCCACTGCCCTCAGGTTCACATCCAAAAAATTCACCCTTTCCACGTCAAATAGTGAAGTGAAAGTGAGATTAAAGTCATTAGAATTAAGGTGAGAAAGAAACTGTTGTGCTAAATCAGAACCACAATCCCAAATAATAATCAAATCATCAATGTAACGACCATAGAACACGTTTGCACCTAAGGGGCCATTCCAAATGTATTGGTTTTCAAATTCCCCCATATAGATATTGGCAAAACTCGGTGCAAACCTCGTGCCCATGGCCGTCCTGTGTAAATAAAAGGTGTATTTGCTGACTCTCCCGAGAAGTCTTGGAAACTCTTGGAATTAGAGAATTGCTCAAAGAATCATAGGAGAGAAAAGCTCTCAGATCTGAGCTTGAAGTAATTATTTAATAGAAATCACTACCTCAAGTCCTTAGTGTTACTAGGATAGGATAGGCGGTGCTTGATTACATTAAGTCCTGCCCCATCCTTAGTAACACTGTGGATGGCAGCTTTGATTAGACAGGCTGTGATTTGCATAAATCCCACTCTAAATTCCTGCCCCATGCTGCAATCTCGTTTCTCAAGAAACCAGAAATCATCAACTATCAATGAATTAGGGTTGTTTCCTAGCTAAGTCAGCTCAGCTTAATTTAAAGAATATACATAAAGCTATGGAATATGTGAGTTCTATATGCAAATGCTAAGTTATATCCCTGGATGCAAAATAAAATAAAAATTCATCTGCACCCCCCATACTACAACATGGTATTGCTCAGATCTACACTTGCACCTGTTTTGCTATTTTACTCTCAGACTCCGGATCAGCCCCTGAATGATTGGTGCAAATACCCAGCAGTTTGTCTGTGCATTGGGTGAAAGAATAGAATGGGACCCCTCGATTGTACTGCTACTAGCATTATGCTTTTACATTGCAGTGCCACTGTACACTGCTTATTAACCAGTCCCACTAGGCTCCACCTCCAGTCCTACCTGGCCTTGCTCATACAAGGCTCTGCCTTCTTGTTATGGGACCAGAGTCTGGCAACTTCTGCTCCTGAACTCTAGGCACCTGATCCAGATTTTCAGCAGAAACTGAGTAGTATGCAATAAAAAGTGCAGTGGTTTACAGTTTTTTTATGTGTATGAATTAAAAAAAAAAAAAACTAATGTCAGCATAAATTAATTAAGTGCACCACTACAGGGCATGCTGGCATTTGGGGAACCACAAGTGCCAGCATACGCCATACTGCCATCCAGGGCCTGTAATGTCCAGAGTAATAATTTATGAAAATAAGGGCCCTAATAAAAAAAATACCGGGGACATCACAGGCCACAGTGGGCCCTGGATGGTGTGAATTCATGACACAGCATCAAAAACTGGCTGTGGCACAAATGCAGGACGGTTGCCAGCTCTCTGTTTTGGTAGTCATTTTGGGAGAGTTGGCAACTATATGTTATCCTGGGGACAACGGGCCGTATTCACAGATCCGTTAGTTAAAGGTAGTCAATTATACGCATGTACATTGCAAGGCAACACCCATGACACTCCCCTCATACGGACAGGTTTTCAGTGACTTACGCCTCCATAGGGCACCCTTATCTCTACGTGTGCATTTACATGCGTATAATACTTACGTACGTGTGTATGTAACTAACCGCGTCCTCAAATGGTCATTTAAATGACCCCCACCCACTTTTACGTAACTTTGTATGATTTCAATCAAGACTTCATCCTACAGAAGAAGAAAATAAAGAATTAAAGAAGAATCTACAAGCAAGTATTCCCAAGACGGATGTCATCTTAACGGTGAGTATGAATTATTTATTAATTTTTCTGGACACACTATCGGACACTTTAAAATAATTTTACACTGCAGGATGGCCACCTGTATATTTATACAATTATAGCAGTTTTATTAATGTTTAATGTATTTTATGTATGTACTGTATATGTAAAGTGCTTAAGTATAACAATTTTTTTTTTTACACCACGCAGCGCAGCATGGCTATATGGCTTACCATGCTGACGCTGATAGAACTACAAGGATCAGAAATGCTAACACTTGTAGTTCTATCAGTGCAGCAAGGCTAAACCTTACAACCATGCTGTCTGCGCTTGCCTTTGATACACTGAAAAACACGTCAAGTATATTGACATGTGTTTTTCAGGGTCAGTGTCGAGCACTTTCATTGAAATCCCCCCACACAGCAGGCAAATTTATTTTCTGTGATTTCACGTCAGACTAAAGGCGATTTAGTCAAATCAACTTTAATGAATCCGATGAGTTCTATCTTTTATATGGCAAACATCTGGATGATTTCTGTCCATCAATATTTGCCTTGACGATTTGGTTCAAGTCCCAGGAGTTTGGCTTTAGTGAATATGGCGATTTGTTAATCACAGCCAAACTCCTGGGAGTTTGGGCAATTTGGACCAAATCGACTTTAGTAAATGAGGCCCCTAAAAACAACGCACAAAAACAGATCTGTGAATACGGCCCAACATTTCCTTGTTATGTACAGAAGTGAAAAGCTTTAGGTGATGATACCTGAGCACTTATAAAGAATGTATTTTCATCTTCCACCAAATATAAATGGACAGCTTAAATAGCCAACAGACAGGAAGTGCAATTTTTATTAAATCACTTTGTTTGTATTTCGTTTTTTTGTGTTTTTGATTATTGAATAGTTTCATCCATAATTTATCCATATATGTAATCCATATAAGGATCCCATTATGTGATAGCTGTCAGTCTGTTTTTATTTATTTATTTATTTTTTCTGGGTATTCCATTCCATTCCGGTCCAATACCGCATTCTTGCTGGACCTGGCCTTCCGAGTGGATGAGGGGAGACCACTCCCATCACAGTGAATACATAAACAGTATAGAAGGACAGCATCTGTGTCTTTAAATTCTGAAATTCACTTTCTTCATATTTACCATTTTGCATATCTCTCTATCCACATATTTCTCTATGGGGATGAGGGGAAATGCTAATTTATCACTCTGAAACTACTATGCTCTCTAAGGGGGAAGGGTGCTATGCTTCTCAGGGTGGCGTTACAGAATACTTACCCTGTGATGTCTTCTGGTGGCTGCTAGCCACTGTACTGTGCAGGAGCTGGAATGACAGCTGCAGCCAGAAGATTTGGGAGGGAATTTATGTTCAGCAGAGGCCCAGCCAGAGGTGAACAGGGGAAGAGATCCCTAATGTAAAATCTTTAACACCTGTCATAAATGAAATAGTCTCCACAATTTCACCTCATATAAACTAATACCCCACACAAAATAAAAACCCATACAAATAAAAAAAATAGTCAATACCTTATTAATTAATAAATAGAATAAATAGCCAACACTTTAATAAATAAAGAGCTGGTACCTACACTCAACATCATATTTAGCAAATGAGACCATCAATCCATAAATTACCTAAATAGCCTCCATCATCACTATATATAGTTAACCCAAAACCATTAATAAATGACTAGTCATTTATCCCACCACATCCGGATTTCCAACCTAGTATTATGAGTGGTGATCCAGGTAGCAGAGCCGCCTAGAAATGTCAGCGCTGCGGAAAAGATAAAATGACCTTGAATTATAAAACCAAATTAACCTTAAAATATTAACTTACTGGCACTCCCCTTAAGCTTTGTGTCCTGGGCTGCCGGCACTATCACATGTACCTAGTGATGGTCCTGCCATTTAGATATGGGACCACATTCCCCGGAGCGGGCTGTGCTATAGCTGAAAACTAAGCTAAGCTTTTCTTAGCCTCAAAGCTCCTGTGATGTGCAGTGGGTGCCGTGCCTAAAAATCTGACCCCTACACCTCTGCTTATCCAGCATCCTGAATAGATAAGTAAAAAAAAAGGGTTTTGGTTGGCATGAGAGCGCAGGGCTGGGAGATTTAGATATATACAAATTATATATACCTTTTTAAAATGGGGACAGTGCAGAAGTCTTGATAGTATGAAGGGCATTTAGCACGTCCTCATGCACTATTCACATCCCTCCCTGTATCCTCCCTCCTGTCAAAAAGACTTTGGGCCAGATTTACTAAGGGGCAATATAAATGGGCAGTAAATATCGCTCCACATCACTGTAGTTTGCTAAAGGGGCAACTTTTCCTGCCGATGTATAAACTACAGCGACATGTGGTTATTTTTTAAGGGTTTATTTGCCGCGATTAAGGTTGTAATCGCTCCAAATTAACCCTTATAAAATCGCCACATATCATGAAATTAAATTTCCTTAAACTTTTGTTTAAAAATTAATAAAAATGTTCATAACAATACTACAACCACCTGGGAGTTCCGTCAGAGGGTATAAAGTCCAAAGTCCAAAAGAGCAAAGGACCGTCCACGAGAATCCACCTGCAGAAGATCCTGCAGGGCTTCAATCAATATGTCATTACTGTGAATAATATACATTTTTGTTACATTTTATAATAATTATTTAAATAGAAACTTTTTAAAATATATTTTATTAATTACAGAGGAAACAAATATTTACATGACAGCAACGTGGGACATTAAATCTTTGATTTAAAATGTAAGGGGGACAATATGTATGCGGCAGCATGCCATTAACCCTTGGCATGCAGCCACATATGGAACTGTTACGGTACCGGAGGACAGAAGTAAGCAGGACTTGGAATGACTGGGCTTCCTGATGACTAGCGGTGGCCAAGCAGGTTCTGGGCAAGATGGACGCGACTACCAGGGCGTGGAGTCTAACGGCAATCTGATCTTCACTAATGGTTGGGATAGTCTGGGCTGCAAGAAAACCCTCAGGTTGCGGCCCCTGGAGCAACGCCCAGGACAGGAAGGAGGAGTGAAAGTAGGAAATGGGAAAGCCAGGAGCAAGATGGAGTAAGTAGCAGGAAATAGACTGGGTCAGAAGAGACTGATCAGTGACAAACAATGAGGAACGAATAACGGAGACCATAGACGAGAAGGGGTTAACAAAACGGACAAGACAAATGGACCAACCAGGGCACACACACACTAGCGGGACCCCAAAGGGCCAACGGAGACAAGCAGGGAACTATAACAATAGGATTAGACACTAAGGTGGGAGAGAGGGTAATAGACACACTGAGAGGAGACAGGCAAGGAGCAAGGCAGGATCAAACTGGGACACTCGTAAACGCAGGAAAAAGCATAAGGCGAGAGAGAGAGAGAGAGATATGGGTAGGAACAGATACTGAAACAGATTCTATAACCGGCACTTGCCATGAGGTAATACCGAACTTAAATAGAGGCTGCTAGCCTCTAATAGGCTAGCAGACGACCAGCCTCCAAAAGGGACATCTCCCAGCATGGGAGTATACCTATCAGACAAGGAAGACGGGAGCGCTTCCACATGGCCTGTGTTTACATGCCGTGACTGGCATGTCGGACGGAGCGGGGAGCGAGGAGAGGCATGCGGCAAGTGAGAGGGTGAGTAATTGCACGGCATGTAACAGGAACGAAAAGGCACGATTGATAGTTCACATCACAGCCTTTTACTTGAAATCTAAATTTAAATTTTAATGTGAGCTCAGGTGAAGTAAATGTTAGTGTTTCATGTCTGGTTTTCCTTACGTGCGGGGGTCTGTGCATCCGCGAGAGACACGAGAGTGCATGCCCACTGTCACTGCCCTCTCTCATGCAGGCTTTATGGCAGCTTAAGTACAAAAAAGGAAAAAGCGGATCATTTAATAGTGCACACCTACTGTGATATAGAAAATAATAAATTGATATAGTTAAAACTTAACTTTTAATAAAATATAAATAAAAATAGATAAAAAATGGGGCGAAATATTCTAAAATATATGTGTAATACACGCTGCAATAATGTTGTAAAATAATCTGTATAATCCAAATATCAATGGTCAAGAAGCATATCACACGAATGGGGTGAATGTAACAGATTTGAATCAATAGATATGGTTAAATCACCTGATCATACCCTTAGAAGAAAAAAAACGCTTATTACGCTGCAATAAGCCTGTATTAACTTTGTTGTGCGGATCAGTGGTTTCTTTTTATCTATATTATTTCAGGTTGGTGGTTTTGTCAAATGAAGAACAAGCGGGGTTGGGTTCCAGAAGCTTATCTTGAACCTCTAGATAGACCTGATGAGTCTGAAGAGCAAGATCCGAACTGTGCAGGTGATAAAGAACGGCATTTATGTAAAATACGTAGAGGTGATCAGAATGTGACATTAGTATAGAGCAGATATTATTTTCTTTAGTCTCCTACTCCTTCCCTTATAGATCACTGCTGTTCTATATCTCAGTGCAGTTTCATAGTGTATTAAATGAGGCAGACCAAAACACTAGCTCTAATACATGGAATTAAAAGGTGGAAATATATGGCTTGTAAAACCTTAAAAATGGAAGGTTCACTGAATGAATTCCCTCAAAGAGGGACAATATTTTTTTCTCAGTTCATCAGACAATTATGCAAGAATTATTATTGCTGTATTATTAAAGCCAATATTGTAAAAAAGAACTGAGATGCTCAACCGTTAAAATAAAAATGTCCGTAATGTATATAACAGTATAAATGTAAAATTAATAAATGTAAAATATATAAATAATTTAATCTAGTCTTTCATTAACATAGTATACATTTTGTTTTAGTAAAATTTACTTTTCATATATTTATTAAATACTTATTTGAACACTTAATTTTTATATATGTACTGAATTATTATTGGATGACAAACTGTGTTTGGTCTAGGAATGGAAGCACAATGGGCTATTTCCCTGCAATGTACCTCCAGAAGTCTGGGGATGCTTTTCCTGAAAATAGCAGCCAGACAAGACAATTGCCACCCTGGAGGTAAAAGATAGACAGACCAGAATGTTAAGTATTAATAATACTTATGCTGATATCTTATTTACTTGGGTTCAAACCTGACATTCCAACATTAAAGAGACACTAAGGGGCTGATTCAGAGATGCGATTGCGAAAAGATCGCAAATATACGCATCTAATGTTAAGATCCTAGCAGGTTCCAGCCCACTGCATAAAGAGTCACTCCCCTTGCAAACAGCGGTGGATCAAAAACTTAGACCACCATTGACTAGCCCTAACTCTGCGCTGGCAGTTGAGATCTTAAGTGGCGTAGTAGCGTATATTTAAGATCCCAAGTGTCAGCCCGCGCCCACTTTCCCTCATTTCCCTGCCTCCCCCCGCCCATTTCCATGCAAATCCTTAAGATCTTAAAGATTCGCTGCACTTAAGATCTTAAGTGCTTGCGTGCGATTCAAACTTACGCTCTTAGCGAATTTACGCTCCTAACCGCTACGTAGACGACGTTGCACTATTACTACGCATGCGCAGTTTTGCGAATGATCTAAGATCTTAAATATACGCACCTAAGTGCCGTGGAAATCGTATCTCTGAATCAGGCCCCATGTGTCTCCAGGCACCTCCACAGTATTCCCCTTCATGTGTCTCCAGCCCCCCACGGTATCAGCCCCCAAGTAATCCCATCATGTCTTTAGGTCCCCAGTATTCCCACTCTGCAGACTTTCTCCCTCTATGGCAGTTTCTCTCCCCTCTGCCTGTCTCTCCCCTCTGTCTGTCTCCCTCCCTCACTTGTGCCTCTTCTGTCTTGCTGTTGCAGTGTGTGCCCGGCTCTCTCCTCACAGGAAGTGGTCTCTGTGCACCGTATTACTGTATGTGTCCACCAGAAACATGCACCCATTCTTTAAGTTCTGACAGCTAAGTGTTGACCTGGGCAAGACTATGTTTCACTGTGTTTCACTTTAGTGTCCAGGGGCCTGATCCAGAACTAGGGACGCTGGGGGACGTCCCCTCCAGCGTCCCTACGGTGCTGCTACAGACGCCCAATCCACGACGACGGCGGGCGTAAGCGTAAGATGTTGCCCGCCGTTGCTACGGCAACGCCCGATCGTGGATCAGGCGTCCTTAGCAGCGCCGTAGGGACGCTGGAGGGGACGTCCCCCAGCGTCCCTACATTCAGGTTAGTGTAGGTGGATGGGGGGAGGCGGCTGAAGTTAGGGTAGCCTTCAGCCGGCGTAAGGAAGGGGCCATACGCCCGCACAGGGGGAGTGTTGAGGTAAGTGAACTCCGATACACTGTGCTTTAGTAAACACAGCGCATCGGCGTAGTTCAGGATCAGGCCCCAGAACACTACCTTTAGCTCACAGATCTGTGTCTGTTCGGATGTAAGTCCTTGAGGAAGTGCCTGTACCGTACCCCGGGGACAGTACCGTTGCCACTATCTGTATTCACATATATGTTTCTGCTTATAGGCTGTTACGTGGAGTATATTGGAGTCTCTCTTATAATTAATTATTATTGTGAATTTGGGTCCTTTATTTCAATGTTAAATCTGCTAATATTTTGTCTATATGGAGTAGATAACCGGGGTCTATGCAATATAAATGTCATATTAGAGACTTCACAGTAATTAGAGGGGAATTAATTGTTATTATTATTTTTTAATATGAGCTAAAATTTTGGATTTCTTATCCTGGAACACCTGGTCTTTTAATAGTATCATTATTTGATGTAATTGTAGCTACTAACCTTTTTGTATTGTTTGCTGTTTGTCTTTGATAAATACATTTTGTACTTATTTTTCTCTATTATGGTGTTGATATATGTGCACTTTGAATAAGATGGTCCTTTTTCTCTTTTGCTTATCGTGATAACTATTACTGTTAAAGTTGCACCCTCACATTTTTCTAAATTGAATTTTCAGATAATATAGGCGAGGTTATTATATCCTTGCACACAGTGCGGGATTTTCTTTTGTAATAATGAGTTAGGGGAGTGTCATGGGTGTTTCCTTGCGGCATGCCTGTGTACAATTGCGTACCTGAATCAGTTCCTAACTGTGTACCTTTTACCTCTGGTGCTAATTATTATTGAATGTTGTTTAATAAATTGTTAGTTTTTAAACAGAACCAGTGTATCTAATCAGCCTATGCAGTACATATTTTCCTTTATAAAATCAGACTTTTTGGTCTAATTCAGCACTTTCTTTCCTTTTGCTAATGTGTTTCTGTGCAGGAGTAGGCTCCTGATTGTGACAGCTGCGCTTAGACTAGGTGAAGCGCCGGTGTTCCATTGTATATATAAGGAGGAAACCCACAGTGGAGGTGTGATAACACTGGTTAGGCAAAATGGAGAGAGCCTGGAAGAGACAAACAACATTAAACAGAGGGGCTGGATCCAAACTTAAGTGCTTGAAATTAGTTGCTCTTGAGCTAAACCATGTTGATTGCAGTGGGAGTCAAGTTACTTGTATTCTTTGCATGCAGGGATATATCTTTGAATTGCTTACTGCACACAGATACTGACCAGCTTTACTATCACACTGTTATTTAGACTTGGGATAGGAAACATCACCTCTGAACTCTAATACTGTTTGCAACCGATGAAATATGACTCCCCTGCAATCACCATGGTTTAGCCCAGTAGTAACTAATTTCCAGCATTTACTTAAGTCTGGATCCAGCCCATTGTGAGTACACTGCAATGAATGGCTACAGATAAATCTCTTGCAAAACTACAAGCGTTGCAGTCAAAGAATCGCATTGGGCCTTATGGTGACTAGAGGGACTACAGAGAAAAACTACAGTGAAGGTCTTAATAAATTTGAAGAAAAAAAGGAAAGGAAGATCACTTAATTGTTACCTCCACAACTATAAAAAAAATCCTAGTTAACTGTGCAGTGGGTAAAAGCAATGACAAAGTGCACACATTAACAAGACAGTGAAAGAAAAAAAACATTCTATTGAATAGGTATCTACATAAATATAGGCTATAGAAGTTGGAAGTGGTTATCTTATACACTTTCATATCAAGCAGTTTATTTAGTAATCATAAGGATTACAGGGAACTCATTATGTTTGTTTTTATTACACTGTCTTAATGTGAAAAATGTAATGTTTTATGAACAAGGAGTTATTTCATGGAGGTGGAGCACGCAACTAAGTGATCTTCCTTTCCTTCTTTTTATTCTTCCAATTTATCCATACTTCTTTGCAGATCACAGCAGGACCAAAAGCACTTTATTGCAACTACCTTATTCCTCCCATTTTCTCCTACTTTAGCTTTTAAACATAAGTGAAGGCCTTGCAATATAGCATCATGATCTTACAAGACCTTCACTCATGGCACTAGGTTGTGTGTGTGTGTCATTCCTCCCAAGTGTCCCGATTCTGCTGTATATGCAGCAGGTCTTTACACTGCATAGTACAGGTAATACAGGGCTCCTATGGGAGCACTGTGGGCCCAAACCTGTTACTGTGAATGGCAGTGACCGAACCTATACGGTCACTGCCATTCTAGAAACAGATTTGGTCCTACAGGGCTCTTGTAGGAGTCCTGTATTATCACTACCGCACCACGTGACCAGGAGAGACAGTGTGGGACAGACAGAGCGAGGGAGTGCCGCAGAGGAAGGGAGAAATCATCAAAGGTAAGTAAAAGAAGAGGCTGTAAATAAGCGGCAGAAAATGGAGGTTGGAAATAAGGGGCAAACAATGGAGGATGGATATAAGGGGCAGGCAATGGAGGCTGGATATAAGGGGCAGACAATGGAGGCTGGAAATAAGGGGCAGACAATGGAGGCTCGACATTTAAAGGGGAAGACAATGGAGGCTGGACATAAGAGGCAGACATAGAGGCTGGACATTTAAAGGGGCAGACAATGGAGGCTGGACATAAGGGGCAGACAATGGAGGCAGAACATGAGGGGCAGACAATGGGGGCTGGACATAAGGGGCAGATATGGAGGCTGGACATTTAAAGGGGCAGACAATGGAGGCTTGACATAAGGGGCAGGTAATGGAGGCTGGACATTAAAAGGGGAAGACATGGAGGCTGGACATAAGGGGCAGAAATGGAGGCTGGACATTAAAAGGGGCAGAAAATGAGGGCTGGACATTACAAGGGGCAGACGTGGAGGCTGGACAAATAATAAAGAAGCAGACATGGAGGATGGACATTACAAGGGGCAGACATGGGGGCTGGACATTACAAGGCACAAACATGGAGGCTGGACAAATAATAAAAAAGCAGACATGGAGGCTGGACATTTAAAGGGGCAGACAATGGAGGCTGGACATAAGGGGCAGGTAATGGAGGCTGGACATTAAAAGGGGAAGACATGGAGGCTGGACATAAGGGGCAGATATGGAGGCTGGACATTAAAAGGGGCAGAAAATGGGGGCTGGACATTACAAGGGGCAGACATGGAGGCTGGACATTACAAGGGGCAGACGTGGGGGCTGAACATTACAAGGCGCAGACATGGAGGCTGGACATTACAAGGCACAGACATGGAGGCTGGACATTACAATGGGCAGACATGGGGGCTGGACATTACAAGGGGCAGACATGGGGGCTGGACATCACAAGGGGCAGAAATGGAGGCTGGACATTACAAGGGGCAAATGTGGAGGCTGGACAATAAATAAAGAGGCAGACATGGAGGCTGGACATTACAAGGGGCAGACATGGGGGCTGGACATTACAAGGCGCAGGCATGAAGGCTGGACTTTACAAGGGGCAGATGTGGGGGCTGGATAATACAAGGGGCAGACGTGGGGGCTGGACATTACAAGGGGCAGACATGGAGGCTGGACATTACAAGTGTCAGACATGGAGGCTGGACAAATAATATAGAGGCAGATATGGAGGCTGCACATAATAAGGGGCAGACATGGAGACTGGACAAATAAACAGGGTGGAGACATATGGAGGCTGGACATAATAATAATAAGGGGCAGACATGGAGGAAGGACAAATAAAGGGGCAGATATGGAGACCGGACATATTAATCCTGGACAAATAAGGGGCAGATATAAGGATGGTAGGCCTAATAATAAGAGGAAGACATATGGATGGTTGTCAAATAAAAGGGGCAGGCACTAGACCCGCTGGTCTGGGTGGTGTAAGACACACACACACTTTCCAAGACACGCCCCCTCTACCAGGCCGCAAAAATTTTGTCCCTCTTTCAAATTCTCAAATGTTGGGAGGTATGGTGTGTGTGTGTGTGTGTGTGTATATATATTTTTATACCTGTGCAAACCACTAACTTGTTTCACCACTTCATCCAGCACTAAGGCACCAAATGTGTCTCTTGCTAGTAGTAAGTGCTATGATTATATATATGTTTAAGGCTGTTAAAATAAATTCTTTTTGTTAACATTTCATCTTTGTTTTGATTTAAATACATTTACATATGTGGAAACAAAAAAATGCAGAGATTTAGAAGGCAGAGCTGAAAAATCAAATTTAGGACAAAATGATGGTTTAACTAGGAATAGTTTGAAAAAAGGGTGGTGTATATTACTGAAATGTTTCAACATAGCTAGATGTCCTTGATCAAAGATTTAATTACAGAAGTGAATAGACATTTGTAGCCCTATCCTTGCTTGTAGGAATATTGGGCCAGATTTACTAAGCTGCGTGTTTGGAAAATATGAAGATGTTGCCCAAAGCAACCAATCTGATGCTAGCTGACATTTTCTAGTATGTAATAGGAAAGTGAGAGCTAGAATCTGATTGGTTGCTAAAGGCAACATCTCTACTTTTCCAAACCCGCAGCTTAGTAAATCTGGCCCATTCTTCTTACTTATAAATTAGAGGCTGTTATAATAACTGTTAAGCTGGCCATATACTAGAGCGATTATCGATAATCTTGATTTTTCCGCTAGAGTTTAAAAAACGTAGCTCTACTTTTGTCGTAATAAAAAATCGCTTTTGCTCATACACAGTCTAATTTTTTTTTTCTTCTTCCAATTTTCTGTTAAAATTAACATAAAGGGCAGTCGTTAACATGTGGGTTTTACTGACGTAGACGATAGGAAGTAGTCATATAACTTCCTGTTATAGCTAGCTATGACTATGAATTTTTATATGTTGATGTTGGTAAAAATGGAAGAGTATCTGATGGTGGTGCACTTGACAAAACTACTTTCAATGATTATCTAAAAAATAGAAAATTGAATTTACCATCTTGTAGACAAACAAAACTAAGACTAAACTTCGTGTTTGTTGCAGATGAAGCTTTTGCCCTACAGCCACACATTCTACGTCCCTTTCCACAACGGTTTCTAAACCCAGTAAGGCGCATTTATAATTACCGGCTTTCACGAGCAAGACGTGTAGTGGAAAATGCATTTGGTATTATGAGCAATTAATTAATTAATTAGCATTAATCGTCAACATGAAAAGCTGTGCTGGGTGGTGTTTGCCTGTTGTGTTTTACATAACTTTTTACACAAGAAGTCTTCACATAATGCAAACTCATAAGAATGTTTGGATACACTACAATTTCCAGAGGAGAACGAAAGGTGGATCCCTTTGGAGCATGGCTCTTTTCGCAGCACAAATGAAGCTGTAAAATCAAATAGGGATTGTTATGTTGAATATTTTAATGGAGAAGGTGCAGTATCTTGCCAGAATGATATGGTAAAAAGAAAAAAGAAAAAAGAAGGGGAACTATTGATTTAGGTGCACACACGCCCCTGAAAACACACAGTAACTGATTTATTAAAATACACAGTTTAATTTGTTTGGAATAAAAAAAGAAAATATCAAAATTTTACTGTTTGTTTATTAATTATTAATGTTGGCTATAGAATCAATTGTCACAAAGAAACGGGGTAGCACACGTTGACAACTGATGCCAGCTAAATAATTCGTAAAATAAAGTATAGTGATAGACAAGACAATATGTGTGATTAAAAACAACGTGAGGGAATGGTTAAAGTAGAAGCAGATTCTTAGATGTCATTATTAAAAGTTCTCAAAAAAACCTACACAACAGATAGTGCTACACCGCTCACAAGGATAATTAAGAGTAAATATATAAGTATATTTGTTGACCCTATACATGGAAAATTATTAAAGAGTGGTCTAAGGTTACAAACCTCATATATAGAGGCAATAAGACTGTCAGTAGGGAATGAACTAACAATGAGAAGTAAATAAATTATCAATAGTTAAATTCCCTCCAGAGAGCTAAATATCATATCCTATAATACTATTTAGAACTGCATGAGTTCATAGTTAGTTGGAAATAATTAAATAGTAATGGCCAATGTAAGCAGTCTTGACACTCATATTAAGTAACTCATATAGGGTAGCCACTTGGTTATTTAGAAAAACAACTAGGCTTAATCATATATATTATATTGCTCCTTAGGTAGAGAGTCCACCTACTGCCTATCAATAACGGCAGGGTGGCATAAAGGTGTGGAAGGTATAATGAGAAAGTAATGTATTGTGCACTGCAATCTAGTAAACAATTCCCTCGAGGACAACGCCGACGCGCTTTTCGCTCCAGAAGGAGCTTTCTCAAGGCATCAACCAGCTGATCGTCGGGTAAGTATATTTAAAGGGCCGCTAGACCAATGAGTGGAACGCACTCAGAACATTCCCCCCTCGCAGCCAATAGGAAGTCATGCCTCAATAATGACCTGGCATGCCTGCAAGTTATGGTGCCGCAATAGGAGTATGTTGGAACATAAAAATACGAGAGCTACATCCAAGGAAATCATAAGAGATGTAAATAAAACCGCTATATAGCGCATCAAATCATTATAAGGAGTGAAATAAAGAATCTGGAGACCTGCATAATATGTATATCTATATATTATCTGAATGATAGCTGTAATAATGATACTGAGGATAAGAAGCAAGGGGAAAAAATGAAACCAACAGGGAGATAAAAATATAAAGCAAATACAAACAAACACACATTAACCAAGAATGTAGATTGGAAATCAATTATCACAAATAACCTAATGTGTTATAAATAGTGGAGACTATGCAATAAATATTAAGTAATAACAAATAATAAAATAAATATGAAGAGATAATTAAGGAAATAGTAATAAAACATAATAAATATGATATGATAAAGAGACACTATTATGTTGGACAGATGACTTTATTTCACTCCTTATAATGATTTGATGCGCTATATAGCGGTTTTATTTACATCTCTTATGATTTCCTTTGTTTGAGTAGTCCGCAGACTTGCTTTTCCACAGACAGGAGTTGCGTTGTTATGTTTCTATCAATTCCCGTATGAATTCCTTTTTGTCAGCCATTTCTGAGTAAGAATTAGAGAAAACAGCGTGAATGTACATGTTATTATTAATAAATAAATATTACAATACATATTTTGCCACCTGCACTACTTTGCACAACTACCCTTCCTAAATGCACAGGTCACACTACATTACAGAGTTTATTATGCAACTATTAAATATTATGGCAACATAACATATCACAAAACATATTTTGGCACCTGCACTACTTTGCACTACTACCCTACACACATGTAAAATTGGCAATAGAAATTTACATAGTTTGTAATGTAAATAATAGCATTGTTTACCTTATTTCAATATGAAAGATGGGATGAAAACGAATATACAGACGAATGCAAACAAATCCATAGGTGAATCTTCAGACAATGAATCTGCAATCCACAACAAGCGATTCTTCTTTAAATGCCCACAATGCAATACACAAAGGCATGCCCTGAATGATTTTGGCGTGAAATCGTCTCAGCATGGGCAGACATGATGGAGACAGAGAGTATGGTGGTGTTTGCTGCTACTGAGAATGCAGATGAAGGTGAAGGGGAGTCCAACAACAACATTTTGAATAGTGACCATTTGACATGTGAGGGTGCAGGCGTCTGAAAAAATGGAGTCCAGGCCCGTCCAGGTCCTAGCAAAATGGCGGATGAAGTTAGATCAAATCCCATGTCTACAGCTGAAATGGAGACCATTGTGCGGTACTTTGATAAGTGGGATTACGATTGTCTCCTGAAGATTTATCCCACCATCAACACTAGAAAACGTAAAATTTTAAACAGGAGCAGATCCAGAAGCGATGGTCGGATTTAAAAAGAAAAGAGAAACGAAAAATTAAAAAAATTTGTAGAAACATAAAATGTGAGTATAATTCCACTACTTTGTCATTCATGCTTTAATGTCATGTTTGTCATTAGCTGAAGGACAGTATGTATGTGACAGTATGTAATCCTGTATGTATGTATGTATGAATGAATGAATGAATGAATGAATGAACTGTTTTGACACATTTGATCATAGCAAATAACTGCATTGTAGGAAGACAACATCAGGAAAAGGTGGAGTCAAGGGGAGTGCTACCCAAAGAAGCTATAAAAAAGGTAAATTTTGGCAGAAAAGATTATTATGCCATTATATGACATGTTGACAATTAAAATATATGAAGGTGTTTCTAATTCACTTTTATACAAAATTTTCTCAAACATATCGTACAGAACAAGACATTGGAGAAATCTCAACAATGGCAAGTGACAGTACTTTGGATGGTCAGAAGTCTATGGGCAACACAGGTAAATAGGCTCAAGTTTAAAAAAACAAAAAAAACGTACTAACATAATTAAAGAACTAAAATTTATTTCCCTATTACGATATCATTATATATCTCTACTGAAGATAACACAGTGTCACACGAATTTCGCATGGAAAAAGAAGAGCAAAGCAAACAAATTACAAGTAGTACAACAGGCAAGTGTCCTTTTAAATGTAGTAAAGATGTTTCTTTCATAATTTTCACAAATGGGGAACAAGAAAAGTGGTGGCATAGTTAAATTTTAGGGTAACTGGGCTAACAAAGGCAACAGATGGCATAGTAAGGAATTTTGGTAACGGGTAACAAAGGGAACAGGTAGCATAGTGAGGGTTTTTGGTAACAGGGGTAACAAAGGGAACAGGTGGCATAGTAAAGGTTTTTGTTAACTGGGGTAAAAAAGGGAAGAGGTGGCATAGTGAGGGTTTTTGGTAACAGTGGAATACAGGGAACTGGTGGGTTGTGTATATGGATATGTATACCATAAATATGCAAACATATGTGAACAATAACTTTTTTATGTTACATACAGATATCATCTTGATTTGTGACGAGAGCAATGGAAGCGACAAACAGAAACAACATGTGGATGAGCAGAACACTAAGCAAATACTGAAACTGACCAAAGACTGCATGAATATGCTGAAAACAATACATGATACTGCAGATGATATTGATGTAAAATTAAGGAAAATTAAAAAGCTATGCAAGCCTATGCCTAGCAAAATATAAAAAATAAATTGTTTATAGTTTGTATTTTAAACAATGTTCTGTTAGTTTTCAACATGGAAATGGTAGATGGAAATGGTAGATCTTTATGCTCACCTTTTTATTACGGGACATGTATTTGGCCCTAGATAGCAGGGCATGCTGGCGCTTGTGGTTCTCCAAGCGCCAGCATGCACTGGCATTCATGGGCATGCTGGTGCTTGTAATCGGGTTGGAATTATTTATTTATTTATTTAATTCATTGCAGCAGGGGGGGTGTGGAAAGGGAAGGGGTTTATTTTGGGGCAAAATGTATTTTTATTTTACTGTTTTTTGTTTTTTTTTACTAATTTCATTTTTTTTTTACAGTTCAGGTGAGCTGCTCCTTACATTGGGCTTGTTAATCAGCCACCGGACTGCACTGCACGCAGTATTTAAATGAGAAAAACTCCCCTTTTTTCATTTAAATATCGTGGAACTTCCCGTTCCACAGGCGCAGTGCAGTCGGATGTGATCCACAGACGGAAGGGTACACTTGCGCCCATCTTTCAGTGCGCGCTCCCGATCTAAGCATGCGCAGTGCTAATTTTTGCAACACTTCCTTCTAAAAAATAGACGGAAGCGCTGCTCTGGATCAGCCCCGTCTAATGCAGATGGCAGCCAGATGAGCAGTAGATATAGACGGCCTCCAAAGCCCAGCTTACCACACTGAACTGACCATGGTTAGGGGACCACATATTTATTCATGATTCAAGATGTGTTGAACTGGTTTGTGTTGAGTATTACTATAACTACTGGACCCTATCCTCATGCAGTATTCCTCCAGAATTTGCCATGATCAGTTTAACTTTAATGGGGAACTGGGTCTACAGTTTTATTCATTAATTTGTTATATAAATAAAAAAAAACACAAATGAATGACATTAGTACAATACAAATCATTGTCTAGTTTTCTAAAATACTGCTCAATGTTTAAGAGAGCGCACATTGGTCCGGATTCAGAATTTTAGGGGATGTGCAAGGCGCATTCACTAAAATGTACTATTAAGAGGTACGTGTTTATTTAGAAATGCCCACATGTGCCCCCAACAAATATATAGAAATAAAATATGCTCAATGGGCCTGATCCAGAGCTACATTGTGCCATACTTCGTAAGTACGGCCAGCGTAGCTCATAAGCACTCCCCCTGTCCTGGCGTACTTACCCACTGTTACACCGGCTGAAGGCTACCTTAAGTTCAGCCAGAGAAACAGTGGGTAATTACGCCAGGAAACTAACCATAATCCCCTAACCCAGCCCTCCCCCGCCTACCTTCCGTAACTACAGCGTAGTTACGGTGCTGCATTCCCCTTCATCTGTAACTACGCTGTAGTTACGGACGCCCAATCCAGGGCACCCTGATAAATTGATTATGCTGGGCAACATCTGCCAGGTGCATGCGCAGAACGGCAGAAATGCCGTTCTTATGCATATGGCCACCCTAAAAATGGCGGCCGTAGGTCTGGATCTCCCCCAATATCCCTGCTCCAATGTTGTAGTGTCCAAATAAAAATTAAACAAAAATGCCCAAAATTTGCTCAAAAAATAAATTAAAAAACACTTACCTGCTCTGATGGGGGTCCAGTCTTTTAATCCGGGTGGTGGCCTTGGCAAAAAAAAAAACCCTATTGTGACTACACAAACTATGTCCTGCACGCAGGACATCCCGGTGCTAATGATAGTTGTACTGTCATTGGGGTATATTTATACCCTTTTCCAGAGTGGGAAATATCACAGTGAAAATATACCTATGTAATAGCTAACCCACACATAGAATCTGAAACACTTAACCTGTATCTAGACTTTACACAGAGTTTAATAGGAAAATATGATGTAGACCAAAAAGTAAGGCTAACAATGACTGGACTTTGTAACATTTAACATGTAAGCTGACATTGCACTAAATCATCTTAAAGTGATACAGACCCAATAAAGGTCACTAAACAGCCTTCTTGGCTTCAATCCCATACAAATATAACTACAGATATAGAGACTACACCCAGTAAACAGAGATAGAGAAGTGCTACTGTGTATATCCCAAACATATATATCTACAGATACTGAGACCTACACCCAGTAAACAGAGATAGAGAAGTGCTAATGTGTATATCCAATACATATATAACTACAGATACTGAGACCTACACCCAGTATACAGAGATAGAAAAGTACTACTGTGTATATCCTATACATATATAACTACAGATACCGAGACTACACTCAGTATACAGAGAAGTGCTACTGTGTATATCCCATACATATATAAATACAGATACTGGGACTACACCCAGTATACAGAGATAGAGAAGTGCTACTGTGTATAACCCAAACATATGTATCTACAGATCCTGAGACCTACACCAATTATACAGATATAGAGAAGTGCTACTGTGTATATCCCATACATATATATCTACAGATACTGAGAACTACACCCAGTACACATAGAGAGAAAAGTGCTACTGTGTATATCCCATACATATATAAATACAGATACTGGGACTACACCCAGTATACAGAGATAGAGAAGTGCTACTGTGTATAACCCAAACATATGTATCTACAGATACTGAGACATACACCTATTATACAGATATAAAGAAGTGCTACTGTGTATATCCCATACATATATAAATAAATACATATACTGAGAACTACACCCAGTATACAGAGATAAAAAAGTGCTACTGTGTATATTCCATACATATATAACTAAAGATACAGAGACTACACCCAGTATACAGAGAAGTGCTACTGTGTATATCCCATACATATATAAATACAGATTCTGAGACTACACCCAGTATACAGAGACAGAGAAGGGCTACTGTGTATATCTAATACATATATAACTACAGATACTGAGACCTACACCCAGTATACAGAGATAGAGAAGTGCTTCTGTATATATCCCATACATATATAACTACAGGTACCGAGACTACACCCAGTATACAGAGAAGTGCTACTGTGTATATCGCATACATATATAAATACAGACACTGAGTGCCTGATCCAGATTTACGCCCACTGTCGCTAGGACGGCGGGCGTAAGTGTAAGATCGTCTGAAAAGCCAATCTGCGCATGCGCCGGGCAGATGTTGCCCGATGTCGCTACGGCAACGCCCGATCGTGGATCGGGCGTCCATAGCAGCGCCGTAGGGACGCTGGAGGGGACGTCCCCCAGCGTCCCTACGTTCAGGTTAGTGTAGGTGGGCGGGGGGAGGTAGTTTAATGAGGGTGAGTGGGCGGGCTAGGCGGCCATACTCTCCTGTGTGAGCGTATGGCCCCTTCCTTACGCCGGCTGAAGTTAGGGTAGCGAGAACATACACCCGCACTGGGGGAGTGTCGGGTTAAGAGAACGCCGATAGACTGTGCTTTATTAAGCACAGCGCATCGGCGTAGTTCAGGATCAGGCACAAAGTGAGTGAGCACACATTTGTGACGCTTCGCGGCAGCACAGATGTATTTATACTTGTCCTGAGCTTTCCAACGCTCCTGTGCGAGCGTATTTTCCATTGCTTACGCCGGCTGAAGTTAGGGTAGCCTTCAGCCGGCGTAAGCAAGAGAATGTCGGGGACAGTGGACGCCGATACGCTGTGCTTTAGTAAGCACAGCGCATCGGCGTAGGTCTGGATCAGGCCCTGAGACTACATACAGTATACAGAGATTGAGAATTGCTACCGTGTATATCCCAAACAAATATATTTACAGATACTGAGAACTACACCCAGAATACTGAGCTAGAGAAGTGCTACTGTGTATTTCCAATACTTATATGACTACAGATACCGAGACTACACCCAGTATACAGAGAAGTGCTACTGTGTATATCCCATACATATATAAATACAGATACTTAGACTATACCCATTATACAGATATAGAGAAGTGCTACGAGGTATGTCTATTAAATAACGAAACTGATTAAATAACTCACGTTTATTTACTGGTATTATCTTGTCCTCTTCAAGATACTCCCCATTTGCACTAATACATCGCTGTAGTCTTGTTTTCCCCTGGTCGAAGGCATGGAGCAAATCAATTTCTGTCAGTTGTTTCACCGTTTTCTTCTTTACAGCATCAACTGACTCAAAATGTGTCCCTTTAAGCACTGATATAACTTTTGGGAAAAGATAAAAGTCACAAGGTGCTAAATCGGGCGAATATGGAGGATGTTCAAGTGTAGTAATGTGATTGTTGGTCAAAAACTGCTTCACAGAAAGTGCTGTGTGAGCAGGCGCATTGTCCTGGTGAAGAATGAAACCATTTTTCCACAGTTGCGGACGTTTCTTTCTGATTTTCTCATTCAGTTTTTCCAAAATTTCCTTATAATAATGCTGGTTAACTGTTGTGCCTTCTGGAACCCATTCTGCCAATATAACACCCTTGATATCGAAAAAAACAATGAGCATTGCTTTGAATTTTGACTGGCTTTGACAAGCTTTTTTCATTCTTGGTGATGACGGTGTTATCCAGTGCATTGACTGTCTTTTGGTTTCAGGATCATACTGGAAGATCCAGGTCTCATCACAAGTGATTACTTTATGAAACAGGTTCAGATCTGCGTCAAGTTGCTGCAGAATGTCAACACAACATTCCTTGCGACGTTCTTTTTGCTCTGGTGTGAGAACCCTTGGGACCATTTTTGCACAAACTTTTGTCATTTTAAGATCCTCACGCAAAATTTTCCATGCCTTTGTCAATGTTCACAAATTCTGCTTTAATTCGAACACTGAGTCGGCGGTCTTTTCGAACAATCTGACTGATTTTTTCTACATTTTCTTCGGTTCTTGAAGTGCAAGGTGGTCCAGGGCGTTCATCACCTTCAACATTCTCACGTACCTCGCAGAATCTTTTGTGCCACTCAAACGCGCGCACGAGACAGGCAGTCATTCCCATAGGCCATAGTAAGCATATGAAAACATTCTGGTGTTTTGTGCAATTTTACAAAAAATTTTAAATTGACACGTTGTTCAACTTTTAAACTTAGCATTTTTTCGGCATCCTGCAGAAAACACAACCAAACTAAATGGCTACTCACAATCAACTGAACGTCACAAAGTGTTGCTTCTTGTCATGCAGCTTTAAACAAGGTCACTACGTATGCAGTTTTAACCGATAACCACAATTTAGCCAGGTAATGGCATCCTTTTCCCCCTCCCCTCACTCCTTGGCTTGGGCTGACCTCGAGGCGTCACATTTAGGTCTAAGAAGATTAGCTTATTTGTGGGGCCTCCCCAATCCGAGAGCCAATGCTGTTAGCTGAAAGATTACCATCCACAAAGGTCTCCTTTGCTATTTGGGATAAATGTAATCTATAACTTCAGATTCCCCCTTCTCCCATATACATAATGCCATTATGGGACAATCCAGATTTCCCACAGCTCATACCTTCTCATAAAAACAAACAACAAACGGAATTATCTCTCTTTGAGCATCTCTGTTTAAACGCTCCAATGAGTAGAGGTATGATCTCCTCACTATATAAAACTTTATTGGACTCTGCGCTTGAAACGGGATCTCGACATGAGTGGGAGTGGGAGAGAGATTTAGGACCCCCCCCAAGATGAAGAATACTGGGAGACTATTAGAGTGGCAATTTCCACCTGCTTAATCTCCATCCACATTAAAGAAAACGCATATAAAGTATATTACAGGTGGTACCACACTCCTGATAAGTTAATCAAAATGTACCAGATGTGTCTCCTGGGTGGTGGAGGAACTGTGGGCAGAGGGGTACCTTCCTTCATATCTGGTGGACGTGTCCCAAGATCTCACGTTTCTGGGATGGAGTTGTGGCTCTTTTATCATCTTTGCTGTCCACTGCAATTGTAAACAGTGGCGGATTGGGAAATTAAAGTGTCCCTGGAAAAAAAAACCTTAAAGTGGCCTCGGGGGCGGGACCAAATCAACTGTAGGCGGGGCCAACACAGAGTGGGCAGGATTACCAATTATTGATACCCATATTGGTGGTAGGCAAGGCTAATCCAACATGTAATTATAGACAAAGTCATATTAACGCAAGCCATAACTTTTGCACAAATAAAAGGCTATTAAGTATTTTTGCAGAACCCTAAATATTTAGGGCTGGAGTCACAACCCCGGATGCATTGCACATGCGTCTGAGATATAACGATAATAGCTTCTATGCATGCGTGCTAACTAATTCACCTAATCTATGTATCGTTTAGTTAAGTAGATTGCATATATGCGGACTTAGGCCCTGATTCCGAGATTGAAAATAAGAACTTAAAGTTACACCTGGGCTAAACCATGTTGATTTCAGGGGAGTCAAATTTCATTTGTTGCAACAGTATTATAGTTAAAAGGTGATGTTTCCCAGCTCAAGTCTAATTAGCAGTTTAAAAGTGAAGCTGATCAGGTATCTGTGTGCAATAAGTAAAAGCAAAGCATTCTCCCTGCATGCATGGAATAAAATTAACTTGACTCCCCCTGAAATCAACATGGTTTAGCCCAGGTGTAACTTCAAGTTCTTATTTTCAATCTCTGAATCAGGGCCTATGGG
>WWET01001378.1:341477-353081 GCA_011038615.1 Limnodynastes dumerilii | reverse complement strand
TTAACAGGTAGATTTTTTTTTTTTCTCTGGTTATTTTTTTACCGCTGGCTGCTGTTTTAGCGCAGCGGTAAAAAAATTATTGAATGGGACAATTTTTTTCGCTCAATTGCCGGCGAAGGCGTCGTATTTTTACCGACGCAAAGTTTTTGAAAACTTCGCCGGCAATTGAATTGGGCCCACAGTCCGGGTGTGTATCTTGTCTTTTAGTAGATGTTTCCAGGTAAACAGGTCTCTACTGTTCAACACTTGTATAACACTTTCAGTTCTATATTGGGTTGTTTACAAAGTACTTGGAATGTTCTTAGAATGTTCTAGACTTTGAGAATATACATTCAATGTGATGATGGCCTATACTGCTCTGCTTAGGTAAGATGAAGGGGGCATCTAAACAGTGACTGTATATTAATGACAACTGAAACCAAATGCCTCTGATGTAAAAAAAATAATTGTTTAAACAAACAAGCAACTAGGGACCGTAAATGAGCATCCAGCTAATAGACAGATTTAAACAATACTGATAGAAAATAATTAAACAATTAATAGAGTTGCAAAACGATATTCTAACAGAAAGAGATGAGGTTGATGCACCAAGTACAGCTGCACAGTGATATTCTAACAGAAAGAAATGAAGGTTGATTTACTTGATATATTCTAACATTACTTACCTTACTCAGGCTCACTTCTTGTTGTGAACCTGGCAACCACATCCATTACTAATACTGACCCCTCCAGTGAAGTCCTGTGATGATCTGTAAGATGCTCCCAGACATCGCTGGTTCTCACAATGAAACAAAGTGGGAATGAAGGGGAAGATCTAGACCCCCGCATGCTTTAGGTACACTCCTGTAGCAGGGAATGCACGCCCCTTGCACTCACCGCTGTCAGTAGGAAATCTGGACACTTCCTACCTTAACTTTTATGACTAGGTCTGTGGCCGCAGACCTAGTCGTAACGGGGTTTCCCCCTCCCCGGACCCTTCATTTAAATGGCTATCCCCACCTATATGGCAAAGATAGAGCCATCGTAAGTGAAGGGTCTGCCCCTTCCCCGTAAGTACTTTGTTACATGCATTAGCACTTACACATGCGCAGATGTTCTCTGACAAGTCCCCTGTCGTACTTAGTTTAAGATCCGGCCTGAAGTATTGGCGCATGCGCAGTGGCTGACCTTTAGGACTTTGAATATTTGTAAACTCTGACAGCAAAAACTACTTAATTTGGTGGGATATAGAAGGCCTTTTACAATACCAAAAAAGAAAATCATCATATAAAATGTGAATTGCTCAGAAGTTTGGAGACAGTGTGGCATGCCTTCGCTTTACCATTAAGATACTCCCCCCTTTCCACGTGGTGGAAACGCCCTGCAGTACTGATACGAAAATCTGGATCCAGATCCATACTGAATATGTGGTGGGTTCATGGTCACAAAATGCAGGCATTTCAGATCCTACTGATCTATAAATGCTCCTTTTCCAAAGTCTGGATCCGGTCCAAAAATATTTTGTCACTCTAGTTCAGATAACTTCTTCAAGCAACATAATGATGATTCTAGTCTACCTACATTTTAAAATGAATAAACATGTTAAATTAGGACAAAGTGCGGTTGCATTCTTCGGCCAGAAAGATTTGACAAAAAGGGACATTCGAAAGTTCCTTTTCGGATGTCCCATTTTCGAATACTTACCATTTTAAACTTTTTTTTATCAGAATGGATGAGTATGCCGTTCAGCATACTTCACCCATTCACCTTCGCAATTCACGATATCCCTCCGCTGCTGCTCTCTCCAGACCAAGGGACAGGTGAGTAAACTCTGTGCAGGGTAGGCAGGGTTAGGGTCAGGCTGTAGGGTTGGGAGGGTTAGGGTCAGGCTGCAGGGGAGGGAGCGTCAGGGTGAGGTTGTAGGGGAGGGAGGGTTAGGGTCAGGCTGCGGGAGATGGTGGGTTAGGGTCAGGCTGCAAGTATGGGAGGCTTACGGTCAGGCTGCCAAGAAAGGGGGGTTAGGGTTAGGGTAGTGAGAAGGGAGGGTTAGAGTTAGAATTAGGGAAAGGAGTGGGGGGGCTATTTTTCCTTACCATTTCAGAGCACAGAGCTTTCGGTGCTCCGTGGATCAATTGCAATGCCTCAGGAAATGGCCGTTTCGAAATTCGGCCGTTCTGACCAGAGCCCCACACCCGCGTTTGAGGGACGAGGAGTGCTATCAAAAAATTAGCACAAAGGGAGATGCACTTGATTTTTTAAAAACTTTTTTATACAACTTTTCTATAACCAGGTAATAATTTATGTATCTTTTAATAGCTATATATTTTTATATATGCACAACTATATTCATGTGTTCATATTTGCAACATGAAACAAGTAATAACTTAACCAGAAAATGGTGTTTGTATACTTACTGCTATGACCTTGGTACTTTATTAAGATATACATTGCTTTATACAGAATGCCTATCTCAAAACTATTTTTCATTAATATATTTTTTTAGCTAATTTTTGGACATGTGGTAGGACAGTGTAAAACCATTTTGTATAATTTCTATGTACATGTTATTGAAATAGTGTAGAAGAAGTAGAAGTATCCAGGAATGCTGCTTACTGGACTTTTTCAAGGAATCATCCTAAAGCTGGCCATACACTAGAGCGATTATTAGCACCCAATTATCGGGTGATTGGGCAAATAATCACTCTAGATACGGTCCAGATCAATTTTTGAAATGCCATATAAACGCACCAGAAACGCTCTGATACGATTATTTGATCTTTCAGCATGTTTAATTTAAATCGAGAGAAAGCTCCTGATATTTTAAGGGAGCCAATCAGTAAGCTGAATGGCTCCCTATTCTTCTAAACTGCTGCTGCTTTATATCTATGTAGAAAGCTGCTCTGACAGCTTTAAAGGTATACTTTAAAGCTGTCAGAGCAGCATAGTACATAGATATACAGCAGCGGCTACTGTAGGGAGTAGTACAGACAGGGATCAGAGGAAACTGTGAGAAGCATACCTTCAAAGCTGTCAGAGCAGCTTTGTACATAGATATAAAGCAGCAGCAACATAGAGAGCGCTGCAACCCCCTCTTCTGCTAGGATTATTGGTTCCAGCAGAGGAGGTGTATAGTTCCGATAATGGGACATTTCCCTAGCGGGAAATCAGGCCACCCCCTGCTGGGACCAATAATCTTGCTAGGGTATGGCCAGCTTAAGTATACTAAGCATGTGTATTTTGTAGAAAATTATTATAACAAAGACTTGCTTAAAATGTTTATAACCCAATAAGGTAGGGAGTTCCGATTGTGTTTTTATTGGGGCATATAGATTTAATCACAAGGTAAGCTCCCCATCATTGCCTACAGAAGGAGTACCTAAACATGTTTGCAATGCATGTTTTCCAGGTCTCATTATAAGTGGATCTTTTCACATACGTCAGTCAGTAATGAGCACACCTGTGCTCCAGCAAGATCTAGAAAATATGCACTGTTAGGGAACAGGTTTTAGAAGCCCAGTCCTACAGGACTGAATGCAGAAGTGCCCATTTTAACCTGTCCAGATCAATAACAAATGAAAAGAGGGCTCCTGGATCCTAGCTTGAGGCATGAAATTGTAGGTACAAAGGGCCAGTTTTAGAATGATGTAGCCGTAAGCTTAATTTCAGCTGCACCATTCTCAGATGCATTTTACAAATAAAAATCAACATTCTGGAATGAGTACCACAACGAATGGTCCATTTCGGGGGGAGGTTAAGGGTAGGCTGTGGGATGGCGAAGGTTAGAGTTAGGGGAGAGTTAGGGTTAGAAAAATCGTGTTGATCATGGAAGCCATTTTTTCTGAGGGCAGACTGCAGCTGGCACCTCAATGCCCTGATGAAGTCCACAGGCATATCCTAAGATGAAATTCAGTGGAAATTACAGCTACCATTCCTGACGTCTACCCTGATGAAGCTCGATACCCTGCGAGTGAAACGCGTTGGGTTAGTGCCTGGAGATCTCCCCTTATCACCGGCGTTAGGAACACAAGCTATTAGCTTGACTAATTTACTACAAAGGAATTTACAAGCAAGAGAAAGGATCCAAAGACAGTCGCTGCAGTGTGCACACTGCAAGCGCTAAGCCGTCTATCCTGTCCTCTACTCAACACACAAAGTGTCTGCCACCAAGGCTCAGTCGGAGCCAGAAGGTAAATAGCATGACTTTTTCATCTGCACCATTGCATTGCGGCAATTGCCACACGATTGCCGTTTTCTTCTGCTCCTTACCTGCATGTCAACATTAACGGTGTAAAGCACACCACATCTGTGTTTAAAACACATTATACCCTTTTTACTGCCCATCAAATCAAGAGGCACTGGACATTGCAACTTTCTTACACACGCGCTCATTCCAGCGCTAGTTTCTATCATCATCATTACAGCCACAGCGCTCAGAATTTAATGATCAAGTGCTAGACCTAAGCAAAGCACATACAGCGCTAACGGCTGCAACACAATTTTTCACCTTGATTCTCAATAGGTGTTTTATATCTGCAAGTCATTTGCCCCTCATAACAAGGAACTTCCCTTGCAAACTATATGCTACACAGACACTGTGTTATGCAAAAGGACTTTTATATATATTTATGAGGCATAAACACTGCATCATACAACTGAACATCATTTAGTGCTGGAGTACCATCTCTTCCCTCAGTGCACTTTAATTACTGAACTTTACCACCACCTTGCTCTTTACTATTCATGACTACAAAGTTTTTACTACTATTTTTGAATAAAATACCAATTTATTAGACACTATTTGTTAGTGTTTTTATGCTTATTGTGGAGCGCAGGTAATCTTCAAATAAGATTTTATTTATTTTTACATTGTACACATATTTGATTTAATAAAAATTGCTTTTATTAAAAAACTATATTAAACAATCTTTGGTTGTATTTTTCTCAATACAGATTTTCTAAGTGGTGAACACATCCCTAGCTGAACGATAACAAGCAATATAACACCAGCCGCAGCAAAGTATTATTCATGCATTCTTTTTCATATAATTTTTAATAAATATACACTTTAATTAAGAATGACGTGCTATCTCCTTTAACACCATATATACAAACAACCTGCACGTACCACTAGAAAACAGGGCATTTGCCCATTTCCAAGATGGCCACCAGAACCTCCACACATGCATAGTTGATCTCTGGAACCTTCACATGCGCAAATGGAACTAAGGAATTTACTTTAAAAAAGAAACAACAAAAAAAACCTGAATGGAGTGTAATGTAAACTCATACTAATAATAATACCCTGATGAAGTCCACAAGCATATCTTAATATGAAATTCATTGGAAACTACAACTAGCATTATGGAACAGCTGAATCTCCAAATAAGCTTTTATTTATTTTTACATTGTAAGCATTTGATTTAATTAAAAAACAATATTAAACAACCCTGGGTTGTATTCTATGGGCTAGATGTCCTAAACTGTAGAAAAGGAAAAGTGGAGATGTTGCCCCTAGCAACCAATGAGATCATAGATCTCTTTCTATTACATAATAGAGAATAATAGAGAATGTCAGCTAGAATCTGACTGGCTGCTATAGGCAACATCTCCACTTTTCCTTTTCTGCAGTTCAATAAATCTAGCCCTGTGTTTCCTCCTACTTTGTACCATTAATAGATGTCTAAAAAAAGAACAAGAAATAAAGGACAAAATGACCTATGAAAAAATTATTAAAATTATAAAAGTATTTATAAACTAAAGTTGTGGCAATTTATCCACATAATTAAAATCAGTTGTTCACCAGTTGTTTCCTGTTGGGGTATGGGGACCACTGCAGGGTCTGTACTCAACTACCTTCAATTATCAGTCAGGATTCTTTGTCTGTCGGCTAGCCGGAGTCCAGAAATGAAGAGACATCACACAGGAGTTATGTGTTAAACTCAACAGTCGATTCTGGACTGAAGAGGGCTCATTATGGAGCTTTAATTTATAGTGCAGAAAATAATATTCATACGTAATTACATTATTATACATTAAAATATACATTGATTATTCTTGGATAAATTCATTCAATATGCAGTTCTAGGGGTGTGCATTACTACATCATAGTGATAGGCGTTACTATGGGTGGGCTTTATTATTAGTTTTATGATTTTCTCTGCAAAATGTATCTTGTTCTGCAACCAGTTTCTCACAATTCTTGTTAACAAAGACTGCTTGTAGCTAACCTTGGACAGAAAGCTGATCTTTCCACTACATACAAAAACTAAACAATGTTTCTAATATGTGCACAAATACAAACTATAGCACAATAAGCAATTATTCAATCTTGTTGATGGCGGCTCTCATCTTCTGAGAATGTTCTGTTTCCCTGCATAGTTGTAATCTTTCAGCGTTTGCAAAAACCAGGTGTCTTGTTTGATCTCAATTTCTCATAAAACCTTCTTTTGTTATGCTTTTAAGGGTATATTGACATTATTTGTGATCATAGTAATACCAATTGCATATATCCTAATACCATAGAATCATCCTATGGACCCCTACATGCCTAATTGCAAAAAATCCAACTAAATTGAATTGTTTTATATCAACATGTACTGAATAAGAGCTGGAGAAAGAATAAAAAATGAAGCTGGTCTAATAAAATACTAAAGATGATCACAAACTAGAACACTTTCACCCAATTATCGCACCGATCACACAATAAACTACTGGGGATGCATGCTTCGCAAAGAAAATGCTATTTCCAAAATACAGACAGCTGAAAACAAATTTTCGGCTGTCTGTATTTAAAAAATAGCACTAATTAGAAGATTTTATTATTGAATGGGTAAGTGTGCCAAAAAAAATATTCAGCATACTTACCCATTCATTAATTTGGAAACTACCGCTGCAGTATTACAGGGGAGTCTTGGGGTCAGGCTGTGGGTACAGAAGTCTTAGGGTCAGGCTGTGGGGAGGGTTCTCATGTATTTATTATTTTATTTATTAACAGGATTTTATATAGTGCTATCAGATTATGAAGCACTTTACAGAAAATATTTTGCATTCACATCAGTCCCTACCCCTTTGTAGCATGGGAAGAACATACAAACTCCACACAGATAAGGCCTAGTCAGGGAATCAAACTCATGACCTTAGCGCTGTGAGACACGTGCTACTCGCTGAGCCACCATGTTGCCCGATGGGTCAGGCTGTGGAGAAGGGAGTCTTAGGGTCTGAGTGCAGAGAAGGGAGTCTTAGGGTCAGGCTGCGGGAAAAGGAATGGTTACGGTGATGGAAGAGTAGAGATGGGGTGAGAATTAGGATAAGGGTTAAAGTAGAATAAATACTCACCTCTCACCGCTGCAGATTCATCCTTGGGAGCTTCGATTGTTTGTTCTCGTGGGACAAGAGCAATCAGTACCAGAGCCATTTCAAAATTGGCTGGTATAATATGAGCCTTTCGAAAAAGGGCCGTTCTCGTTGCCAACCTTACCCAACTACTGTTTAGTATATTGTATTCATGTAAACACTTCCTCAAGGTTTCATTGTTCCATAGCACACAATATTGTTTGATTTAATTTTATAACCTTCTAATTTTAACAATCAATGTAAAAATGTCAAAACAGTTGATAAAGAATGCATTCTTCAGTCAGCATACTCACCAGCTCAAATTTATTCACAAAATGCAATAAATTTTAAAGATATTGGACCGGATTCACAGATAAGTGCGCAAATGTACACATGTACGTTGCAAGGTAACACCTATGACTCCCCTCGCACACACAGATTTTTTTTTGGTGACTTACAACTCAATAGGGCAACCTTAACTCTATGGGTGTATTTACGTTCCTAAATTGCTTAGGTACGTGCGTACATTACTAACCGTGCCCTCAAAAGGTCATTTGTATGCCTCCCCCAACCCACTTTCATGTAACTTTGCACGTATGGAAGACAACCACACCCCTTCCGTACATATGTCACTAAGTATGATTTAGAAATCCATGCCTAATTCATACATAACTTGCGTAAAAAAAAGTTACCACGCATACGCAGTTAAATCGATCCTAAAAACAAGCGGAAAAAGAAGCAAAATCGTATCTGTGAATCCAGTCCATTACCTACTTAAAGTTTAGAAGAACATGCCGATTCAAGCATGCACACTGACACGATTTACCAGCAGATCTGTGATTTTCTGCTCTGTTCGTCTGAAATTGTTCCATCCATTAATGACAAATGTTCCCCCGCTGGCTGAGGGTACTAATATAACCTACTGACAACAGAACTGTCATTAGCGTTGGAATGTCCTGGAAGCAGCTAAAACTCTGTGTCCGGCCCATGAAGCCCAAAAATACACCCAGTTCTCAAATGATTTTTATTTACTTTTATTTTTCAATCCTTCTTTCCCTCATTTTATTTGTAATTTTAGTTTATTCTTCACCAGGTTGATAAATTAGTATATATTTGATACTCTATGTGAAAAGTAATACCTATTAGCTACTCTGTATTGCTACGTGCTGACTGCAATCTATTGGCAGACTAAATCATTTAAAAAAACTAAATCTAGCCAAAATATGTGATGCACTTGGAACAATAAACTGGGATTATAGTAGCATACACACTAATAAGATATCATACCAAACATTTGTTTATGGCATGATTAATATATGAAAATGCTGCATGTTTCTTTAAATGATTATCATGCAGATAACAATAAATGATTATTTCCAGTGATATTTAAGCAGTGTGTATGCTAAAAGCATTTAGCTAAATAATTTGAAAGAGCATAGGAGTGGTTAAAATGATTTTTTTTCCACGATAGTCCTTATATTACCAATCAATAATGTTTGTTTTCAAATTATTAATGCTGTCCCAAACTTCCGTCCAATGATTCTGCATCTACTTCCTGCAATTTGTGACTATGTATTTCATTTTTATTTATTTTTTTAAACAAAGGATAAAGGGAGAAAAAGCAAAATCACACATCTTGTAGATAAAGAATGGAAGTGTGTATGTATAAGGAGACATGTTCATAGGGGCTTATAAATTGTTAGTATTATTCTTTAAATCTATCGCATCTTTTAAAAGTTAATAGTGTGTACCTAGCTTAGGAGAGCACCCGACCTGGATCAGATAACTCTACAACTTGAACTGCTGTATACAAGCAGCCCAGAACCCAAATCACATTCCGTTTAAAGGGATGACTGCTGTTGTCATAGTGCAAATGAAACTCATCACTCTCGTCCGGCCACCCTAACTGCTTCTCTCCCTCGCCCCTCACTCAATCTAAACTGCTAGAAAAACGCGTGACACTGACGTCATTCTCTTAAATATCGTTCCTATCTGACATAAATTTATAACTTAAACTGATACATTGGAAATCTATCCTTTTAACCCATATCGCGACGAAATCTATTCTCATAAGGTTTAGCGCATAAGCATGCAATTCCATTTCGTCACTCGTAGCGGCAAGATGGAGGGATGCGCTTACAGCGCAGTGGGTTAAGGTGCCCTACGTGATTACGTCACATTTCCGCGCAAGCGCGTACTCTTCCTGCGCGGCAGCGTGTTACGTCATTTGCGACGGTGGGTGTTCGAGCTCAAGCGGTTGGTCGTTGTAACCGCGTTTGGTGACGGTTGAGTGTGAACGGGTGACAGCGAAGACGTATCTGCAGTTCAGCTGCCTAGAAAATCTCCATATTCCACTATCAGCTTATCACCTGGGGCATCATGAGTGTGGAGGCGTACGGGCCCAGCTCTCAGACACTCACCTTTTTGGACACGGAGGAAGCCGAGCTTCTCGGAGCCGATACTCAGGGTTCGGAATTTGAGTTCACCGACTTCACTTTGCCCAGTCAGACACAGACACAGGGGCAGACACAAAGCCAGCTTGATGGACAGGTAGGCCCGAGTGCTTCCGGGATGTGTCCGGGAGAGAGAGGGCGGCCTGGGTTGTCATTGCGCGTTCATGTGTGGAGACTGCACTCACCGGCTCACCTAGGAGCACATGGAGCTTAGCGACAGCCTCTCTCATACGTCCTTGTAGCTTGCTAATGATCCGTGTTTTATTATACTTTTTCTAATTAAACGATCAGTCTTTAATGTACTTAAATTGTGTTAAAATTACAATTGTAGCGAATTGTATGCTATTTGACTTGGTTTGCAAGTGTTGTTTAACATTTACTACAGTTAAAATTCATAGTGAGTGTTATTGTTTATAACTCCATAGATTTAGCTTAGGTTTTGTAAACTGACAAGTAACATTTAATAGGAAGCTGCTATATCAGAAACACTGTTTTGTGTATCTTTATAAATCACAGTTAAATTCTGCTTTTTTAGTTATTAAAAATGTCATGTCTTTCTTTAAAAAGATTGACTTTGCATAGTGCTCTGTCACCATAAACATTGTAGTATTTTTGGATAAATGTCTTCACTTACTGATGTCTGTGCTACAGTTGTCACATTTAAATTTAGTAAAATGTGTTTCATTTTAACACTTAACAAATATAATACATTTTATTGCTGTCATTTAGACTTTTGACTTAGTATTAAAGACCGATGATTCCTTATTTGCAAACATACACAATATGCAGTAGACAAAAACAAAAGTCTACATTGCACCTGGAGAGTATTACGATTCTTAAAAGCCTAGAAAAATCATTCTGTAAAAGTGCTTCCTGCTGTAGTACCCTGAGCACACCAGTGCTGTCTGAAGCCAAGGTTACATCTCGACACCCGTTGTCAGCTTTTTGATATTTACCATAATGCAGACAAGCACATTAACCATGAATCCGTTGATCGGCCTATGTTACATGTATATTATTAATAGCTTCTCACTACATGGTCTTCAGTCCATTTTCTATGTAAATATACTTTGTTTTGATCCTGCATTCTGAATTAAAGTTTATATTAATTATAAGTTATAATCAATTGTATTTTCATAATATAACAAAGTGAAATATTTTCTACCCATGTTACTCTTTATTGAATTTGATTTGTAGCTGTTTGTGGCAGCTGAATGGTTTTTACTCAGTAACCGGGATTTTATATTAACTGTGATTTATTTACACTTTGACTGTTTAGCAGCTAATTGTATTTAAAAGTTGCATGTGTGTTTCCACTGTTTCTGTAATTAGGTGTAATGTAAGTTTTTGAGACCTTGTTTGTAATTTTTAAGTGGATGGAAAAGCTTATTAGCTTTCCAGAAAATATTAAAAGCTAATCATGCATTGGCTTAACACAACAGAATCTATAAACTTTAGGAATTAATTTACTTTCCTCCCACTTTTTTTTACTTTTTCTTGTTTTTAATAGTTTCAATTTTTCTAATTAGTTTTTTATGTAGTTATTTTTACAAGCTGTTACATATCAAAAATCTACTTTTAAGACCAAATAAAAAATATACTGATTATACTTTAATTCAAAGCAAAATAGCTTGCAAAAGAGTGGAAAGAACACACGTATAGCGCCTACTGACTTAACAAATGAATATTTCAAACAGCTATATTGTACTTATATATACACGTTGTATAGTTCGGTATAATATTTTGGTGTACTTACGTGTGTGTGTGTGTGTGTGTATGTATGTATGTATATATATATATATATATTATATATATATATATATATATATGTGTGTATGTA
>WWET01001378.1:318834-332707 GCA_011038615.1 Limnodynastes dumerilii | reverse complement strand
GCTAAGGCAGATTCTGTGGTTGTTCTGCTCTGCAGGTGAGTAAACTTTTTATGTTTCTAATTCAATTTAGAATTGTTTTTGAGCAGATTTTTTAGCTATTGCTTATCCTGTACTTTCTCACATCCATCTGGGGGACACTGCTAACCATTGGTTGGCTGAGGCACTGTGGAGCTGGTCACTTGACTTATTCTGATGTGTGGCTAAATACTTTCTTTATGTAGACAACCATGTGCCAGTCAGAGCAGCTTGAAGGATATTAACTGGGACAGCTCCCAGTGGCAACCTCTTATTCAAGATCGCTGCTTTCTTTCCTGGTTGGTAAAGATACCATCTGAGCAAGAGCAGTTGAGAGCTCGTCAAATCACAGCCCAGCAAATAAACAAACTGGAAGAGTTGTGGAAGGTAACAATTTTTCCTTTTAGTACTATAAAACTTCACAATATAAGTTAATTATAAATACAGTTCTGTTTTTTAAGCATGTTTATTAATTTGGGTTCTAAGACGAAACTATACCTAGTCTAAAAAGTTTATTTTGGTGCAGCACAACTTAAGGTATCATACAATTAAGTCTGTGTGACACAAATATTGCCTGACCAACTCATAATAAAGTAATTATATAGTCAGTTGATAATGTTATCTTTGGAAAACAAAGAATAAGCTAACCTGTTCAGACTAAATCCTAAATATAACAGATATTAATATTGGTGGATTTATAATAATACATTGCAATAAGAGATTTTTCAGTATCTTGAAAGAGATTAGATTTACTTGGATTAGATTTCTCTAAATTTAGAGAAATCTGATGCTTGTTTGTTTGGAATTGCTTCTAGATATGAGTAATTGGACACATTATATTCTTTATCTAACATTTATGGGATATTGATATCTTAGGAAAATCCTTCTGCAACACTGGAGGATCTAGAAAAACCTGGTGTTGATGAGGAGCCCCAGCATGTTCTGCTTCGCTATGAGGATGCCTATCAATATCAAAACATATTTGGTCCCCTTGTAAAGCTCGAGGCAGATTATGATAAAAAACTGAAGGAATCTCAAGTGAGTTGTTTTTTGATTAAGCACCTAATACATTTTAATGGTACATCAATATATACATACATTACAACCATTTTTGTTTTGTTGCAATACCTATAGTCTCTAATACACATCATTGTTGTGATAGGCTTGATCAATATAAGGCATTTATTTATTAACAGGTTTTTATGTAGTGCCCACAGATTACGTAGCGCTTTACAATTTAACAATCTTTATAACAAGACTGGGTAATAGACAGACTGGGTGGGTAGGAGGGCCCTGCTCACAAGCTTACACTCTACAGGACATTGGGTTTGATACATAAGAGCAAGTGCTATATATCACACAATGGACCAGCCAGGGTGTAGGGCAAAAGTGCTGTCAGTGCTCTTTATGATCCAGCCACACAGCAGTGTTAGTAGCAGAGATGAGGCATTGCTTACTTTGATTCTAAACATTAATTTACAAATGAAAGTATGCTATACCATAGGTAAGAAAATAATCGAACTAACTTGTTATATTTTTCTAGACCCAAGATAACATTACTGTGCGTTGGGACCTTGGCCTCAACAAGAAGAGGATTGCTTATTTCACTTTGCCAAAAACAGATTCTGGTAACTTTACTTTATTTGCTGTTTGGTTTTCAAAGTTTAAGTAATATTGTATAATGAATCAAAAGCAATCTTGGGGCCAGACTTACTAAGCAGCAGGAAAGGAAAAGTGGAGATGTTGCCCATAGCAACCAATCAGATTCTAGTTGACAGTTTTTACTATGTAATAGGTGAGTGATAGAATCTGGTTGCTATGGGCAACATCTCCACTTTTCCTTTCTCGCAGTTTAGTAAATCTGGCCCTTGGTCTTACCAGAACTGTTAATTAATAATAAAGGTCTGTGTTTGCCTTGCATGATAAGCATTTAGTGTGAGTCTGCTCCAATATTAGACTTCGTAAACATTTTATTTCATATGACTTGGTCCTGTATGTAAGACAACTTGTGTTCTATTGTGTCCTTTTTAAGCGCAATCCAAGAGAATATTTTGTTGCATGTGATTTATAGTCTAGACCCCACAGACAGGACTGCCATCACAAATCATGGACCCTTCTCTTGTAGTCCCACAAGCACCAGCATACGCAAGGATGCTAGGGCACGCTTCTGCTCGGAGAACCACAAGTGCCAGCATGTCCTGTCATCCTGTGCCACACACAACAAAGTAATGCCCTCCTAGATCCATAATAAAATATGGGGCTGGCCCTTAACATAAAAAAATTATAATTTACATTTAATACATTACACATATATAAAAATTATAAAAACTATAAAAAATTTATGGTAAACATTATATAAATAAAATACATTATATAAATAAAATACATTAAATACAATAAATAAAATACATTAAAATTATTATTCAATTTATATTCTAAACAATAATTATTAAATACATAAAAAAACATTAAATTAAAATTATTTATAAAAGAAATACTTTCCAGCTTGAATGGGATCCAATCCTGTAAGCTTTTAATCCCGGGGGAAAAAACAAACCCCCATGAAGAGCATTTTTAAACGTGATTTCGTACGCTGGCCAAGGGCATAAATAGGACCCAATGACAGCAGAGCTTTCATTACCGCTGGGATGTCCTGCTTGCAGGGGCGTTTCTAGAAATGAAGGGGCCCGTGTGCAGACCCCCACACGGGCCCCTCCCTCCCAAGACGGGCCCCCCTCTTCTTCTTCTCAACCCCATCCATATCTATACAAACGGAGACTGTCTCCAGCAGTCTTCCATTCCCAACAGTGCACTGCGCAGCCTCACGCTCTGCAAACAAAAGAGGAGCATGAGGCAGCGCAGTGCACGCACGCCTGACATCCCCATGTGACACCCGCGCGCAGTGCACTGTTGGGAACGGAAGGCTGCTGGAGACCGTCACCGTTTGTACAGAAATAGGTGGTACTGGGATCTTACATTGGGTACAGGGTGAGTGCCACGGGCGGCCCCCTTGTCTGAGGGGGCCCGTGTGCACTGCACACTCTGCACCCATGGTAGATACGCCACTGCCTGCTTGGAGGACATGAGTTGCGTCGCTCTTCAAGGGTTTGTTCTTTTTTCCCCCAAGAACTTTCCCTGGGATTAAAAGCTTACAAGATTTTATCCCATTCAAGCTGGTAAGGATTTCTTTTTATTAATAATTTTTAATGTATTGAATGTATTTATTGTATTAAATTTATTTATAGTATTTAATAAGTAATGTAATTTTTGTCAATTATAAATACATTAAAATTATGAAACATTACTTCATTAAATATTGTATTTAACGTATATATTGTATTTAATGTATTTTATTTATGTTTTAATGTAATGTTTAGCATAATGTTTTTTCATTGATTTGATTTATTAAATGTAAATAATTTTTTATGTTAAGGGCTGGCCCTATATCATATGTAGCTAGGGGGGCTTTACTATTTTGTGTTTGGCACAGGATAACGGCATGCTGGCGCTTGTGGTTCTCCAAGCGCCAGCATGCCCTGGCATATTTGGGCATGCTGGTGCTTGCAAGCACTACAAGCATCAACATGCCCTGCCGCATTTATATCTACTAGAACCCGGTAAATTCATGGGGATGTGAATCTGTCATACCCAGGAATTTTCTGGGCTTTTGTGGGCTTATAACACAGGTTGTTTTTGTTTGTTTGTTTAAATATAAATCAAGTATGTTAAAAGACCAAATAATCGACCACCTTTGCCAAGTTCAGCTTTTTTTGGTAGCTGCCCATAAAACCTGTAACACATAGAGCACTATTTTAATTTGCCAGTCACTTGCATTTTATATAAGGGTGTCTGAGGTGTAAATTTCGTCTTACCATCTGAACATAAATAACTATACAATTAAGTTGTTCATATTTGAGTTTTGTGATCAAACAAATGGCTTATATTTATTATAAACAATAGTGAGCTTGGTCATAAAAATATCTTAATATTTAAATTATAATTTGCATATCATATTTTTTTGTTTCAGATATGCGTTTAATGCAAGGAGACGAAATTTGTTTGAGGTACAAAGGGGACCTTGCACCTTTGTGGAAAGGCATAGGTCATGTTATTAAGGTTCCAGATAGTATCCTTTCTATACAACCCATTTTTTATTTTTATTTAAAAAAAGAAAATAATTCTGTAGCATTTTATACTTAGTCTCTGTAAGATTCTTTTTTACATTTCTGTGTTAGAAAAATAAAACAAAAAAATTCAAAAGCACAAACAAATGCACAGGTAATTATTGTAAACACTTTACAAACCCAAAAGAGTACCTAATGCTGATCTCATACGTCTGTGTCCAATGTACTATACATCCAATATGCGCTATAATACATCAAACACTGTCCACAGTGTGACAGGTGCCGTTGGCATGCAATATATTCTACAAAGACTGCTCTGTTGTATCATCTTTAAGAAGGAGTGCTTGGCTCACTGTTTGTAGTATAAGGCTGACATGTTTTTCTTTGTCCCAGCACATCTTGAAGTATCAATTTGCACATCAACTTCTCTATCATAACCTATAGTAAGAAGTCTGTACTCCTGTAGTATAAAATGATATTTATAGAATGTGGTAAACTTGGAAAAAAATTCAAATAAATAATTGGTGTTAGAACTTAAAACTACAGTGTTAAACGTCTTATGTCAGCTTGAAAATTACTGTCAAATTGTGCTTTTAATTTTTTGTCACAAAATGTTATTTGCTTACTTGATACATGTTATTTCTTTGGTATGCCATATTCATTACAATTGGAAAATGCTTTTAAACTACTTAACAGAGATTTTTAGATTATGGAGATGAAATTGCTATAGAGTTGAGAAGTAGTGTTGGTGCACCAGTGGAAGTTACTCACAATTTCCAAGTGGATTTTGTGTGGAAATCAACATCTTTTGATCGGTAAGGGTGACACAAAAAATTTATTTTCTCAGTTATTTTGTAGTGATGCTGCTACTTTGGTTATAGAGGTAATTTGTTAGTTTTTTGTGATTGTTAAAATCTAACCTTCTGCTATATTCTACCCCTGAACTCATTTTTACTAAAAACAAATTGGTTTGGGCATTTTCATTTTAATAACATTAATATTACTACTCAGAATATGACAAATTTGAGCACTTTTAAATGCGTCTCTTTTGATGGCTCATCTGAAAACTATTCAAACCCCTTTCACATCACCACGGCAAAAACCCAGGTATTTGGTGGTGATGTGAAACAACCACTTCCGGTCGACCCGGGTCGAATGACCCGGCAATAAAGAAGGTTTTTTCCCAGGTCCTATCTGGCAAGGGTGGCAATGTGAAAGGTCCAGGGTTGTTTGGCAACAGTAAACAAATCTGTTTTTAGTGTCGGATCATAAGAAAATTTTAGAGCATGCTGATGCTTGTAGTGATACAAGCACCAGCATGCCCAAGGATGTCAGGGCATGCTGGTGCTTAGAGAACCAGAAGCACCAGCATGCCCTGTCATCCTGTGCAAGAAAAAGCTAATTAATTCCCCTACTAGGTACTAAAAAAAATATAGGGCTGGCCCCAAACATAAAAAAATACATTGAATACCCCATATAATATAAAAATATTCACATTTAATACCCCAAATATTAAAACAATAATGATACTGAATAACACGAATAATAGAAAAAAAATATTTAACGCTAATGATATAAAGCTTAAAATAAATAAATAAAAGCATGACGTTAAAATGATAAAAAATGACTTACCATCTAGAATTGGATCCCATCTTCCAAGCTTTTAATCTGTGGGGAGGTCTTTGAGGAGGGAAAAAAAACCCCCCCATGCAAGCAGGACATCCTGATGCTAATGACAGCTCTGCTGTAATTTGGGGTATATTTATACCCTTGGCCAGCCTGGAAAATCCCGTTTCCATGGTGACCAAATTACGTTTTAATATTTGGAGTATTTAATGTAAATATTTTTTATATGGGGTGCATTAAATGTAAATTTTTTTTTATGTTAAGGGCCGTCCCTATATTTTATTATAGTTCTAATGGGGACATTGGCACGCCGTTGCGGGCACAGGATGCCGCTTGTGGCTCTCCAAGTGCCAGCATGCCGTGGCATCCTTGGGCATGCTGATGTTAGTAGCACTACAAGTATCAGCATGCCCTGCAGCATTAAAAAGCCACTAAAACCCGGGAAATTCATTGAAGATGTGAAAGGGTCAGACCCAGGAATTTCCCGTGTTTTTGTGCGCTTAAAGTTGCCTTTTTTTTTTTTTTTTTTTTTTTTTTTTTTTTTTTTTGACCCAACATCTCTTCCCGGAAAAACTTGTTGTTTTTTTCAAGTTGGTGATGTTAAAGCGGTATCAGTTGGAACAGTGCTCAGCTGTAGCTAATGTATTCACCTGTATTTGCCTCACCTTGCAGTTCAACATGGTATTGTTGAGGTCTATACTTGCACCTAAAAAAAAGTGTAACTGCAGCTCTGGATCGGCCCCTTTGACCAGTTTCTTGATTTTAACTCTGCTATAGGTAAATGCTACAAACACTGGAGTTCCAACAGCAGATAATTGCTTCTCCACTAAATAACAAGGTTGACTACCTCTCCCCAAGATAAGTGGTCCCATAGTAACAAAGAAGTTTTGTTTCACCAACATTTAAAATAGTTTGGTTTAATGTTAGCGTCCATGTTAACTATCTTAGTTTTAAAGCATAGCAGTTGTAAGTTTGATGCTTGATATTAATGGTCTTTCTGAGGCTGTTCATTCAAGAATTTATTATAATTTTCCATAAAAGAACTACAGTGTAAAGCTTACAGATCCTCATATGTGCGCATGGGGAGTAGGAGAGAGCCTTTAATTTGGCACGTCTTTTACCAGCACTCTGAAACAGACTTTTTGCAAAGGATGCAACCACAGACCATGTGACTTGGCAACCGGTGAAGCCATGCAAGTAGTCCGTTCTCATAATTGCTGTATTGATTAGTTATGAAGTGTTCTTTGCAGAAAATGTTTGCCTGCAAAGGCTGTTGCTGAGTGCTGTAGCAGTAACTTGAGCACAAAGTTGTTGTTTTTTTTTTGTGCCTCAAACGGTCTCAAACTGTTTGTTAGCCTATATATACATTTGGTTTATTACATTTATTTGGTGCATTACATATACACTGTTAATGCAGAGCACATCAATTGAGTGTATGTTTACGCAAAGTCTACACAAATGTTGTCCTGCCTAAGTAAGCAATATTCCCACAAATGAAATCATTTATCATTTAACACTTATTATAAATGTGTGTTAATTTACTTTTTTCATAACTAGAATGCAGAGTGCTTTGAAGACTTTTGCTGTAGATGAAACGTCAGTTTCTGGGTACATTTATCATAAACTGCTGGGTCATGAAGTGGAAGATGTCATTATTAAGTGTCAGCTTCCAAAAAGGTTCACAGCTCAAGGACTCCCAGATCTCAATCATTCACAGGTAAAATAGTGTGTGTAATTTTTTTTCCGTATTTTGTTCCTTTCTTTCCACAACGCCCCAGCCACTTTTATTGATGGTATGTAATCTGGCCTAATATCTTCTGAATTATTTGTTATAAATTAAAATGTCTTTGTAGAATGATCTTTCTTAAGTTCTGATACATATAAATTGTTCTGCAGGTTTATGCTGTGAAGACTGTTTTGCAGCGTCCTCTCAGTCTTATCCAGGGTCCTCCTGGTACTGGAAAAACAGTAACTTCTGCAACAATAGTATATCATCTTGCTAGACAGGGAAATGGGTGAGTTTATTCATATTTAAAATATTCCTGCCAAAAAATCCCTATATATCTATAATATGCTAGTACATTATAACTAATGTGTCTACAAATGGATTCATTCATTATTGCAGGGGTAACTTGTTTTCAGTAGTTCTCACGGAGTCGTATCCAGACTTCTATGTTTTTTCACAACTTCCGAGCATTTGACAGATTGTGGCTGCTTTCCAAACAGTGCATGTTATTGCTGTTAGATAGGAACATGTTTTGGGGCTGATTCAGAGTTTGGGAGTGAGGGCAAAACAGGTGCAATCGTACAGCTCTGCTAAACCACATTAAGAAGTATGGGGTGTTAATTAATTTTTATCTTTTTTGCATACAGGGAAAATACTTTGCAAATAGAGCTCAAATACTATACAAGTTTGTTTAATTTGTAGAACAGAGTTGAGATAAGAAACTTTGACTCAATTCTAATACTGCTTTCACAATTTAAGGTCTCCTAACCTTGCAGTTAAATATGGCTCAGGTCTACACTTTCACCTAAAAAAGTATGTACAGCTCTGTATCCGCTCCTATGGATTAAGGAATGACACTTCTGACATTGGGACTGGGTTGATTTAGCAAGTGGGTATTCCCTTAGTCAACATACAGCATATGTTCTCCCTCTAAATGCATACCAATGTAGATGCTTTCAGTGTTTTCTATCTGCTTGATAAAAGTTAATGCAGTACTTGACTGCCTGAGGTCCTTCCATGCAGATGTGAATGCACATATGTCTAGTTAGTGCTTTTGGATCACTACAAATCTTTTATCAGATGAAAAATGGGAAGTCTGGGAAGGCTCAGTGTGTGTGTGTTGTCTCTAGTTTATAGGAATGACTCTGTTACAACTTTGGGTCTGTTCACCACAATGCTGTTTGGGCCTCTGTGCATATCAGGGTATAGTGTGTTGTTGGTATAAGGTTTGTGGACATTGCTGTGAAAGTACTATTGTCACACTGGATAGAGGACTGTGCTTGTAAATAAACGTAATGAAGTAAAAAAAAATTGTGATAGTAGTCCTAAACATTTGCACTCACCTTTTTAACAAGTTGATTATATATTTATAGATATAGAAAGTGTGGGGGTTTTTTTTGTTTTTTTTTTAATGTAAGTGTGTCACAATTATTGTATGTGTGTATTTTTTTGCAGACCTGTGTTGGTTTGTGCCCCAAGCAATATTGCAGTGGATCAATTGACTGAAAAAATACATCAAACTGGTCTCAAAGTTGTTCGTCTTTGTGCAAAGAGCCGCGAAGCAATTGATTCTCCAGTTTCTTTTTTGGCCCTGCACAATCAGATCCGCAACATGGAAAGGTAGGAGTCATCTTTTTATTTTATTTTAGCTTTTTTTTTTGTTCTGTGCAAAGTTGTATTTTAGAGGTCATGGAGTAAAATTACTTGTCCTTTCTTGTTTCTTTTGTAAGCATGTTTCTTATATCGGCAACTTGTATTATAATTTCGTTTGCCATTAAAGATGTAAAAAAAATTCTCTCTGCCCACATCGGGTTTGTGTATGGGTCCTAGTTATCATGTAGTCCAACTTACAGGCGTTAACAAAAAAAAATGATTAAACAAGAGGGCTATTGTGCATTGATATAGTAGCATTGTAAATAATAAAAAAAACAATGTGGTGCTAGGGACTAAGTCCTTATTAAATTGTACAGCCACACTAAACGCTGCTACGTAAAGGGTTGGAAGAGCCGTAGTAAATTCAAAACATAAACTATAAAAGAGAACAACCAGCGCTGTCCTATGTGGCTAAATACAACTATCTAAAAAAAAAAAGACTCTTAAAAACCTAAATCCGAATAAGTGTGTGTAACAGACCCTTTTATTTATTACAACAAAATTTGGTACCAGATAAACAAATAAGTAATAAAATAAAGAACTACATGTAACCAAAATAAATTAAAATTAGCTGTCCTATGAATAGTGTACACATATATTATATTGCACAGTCCCAATCAGCAGACTCCAAAAAGGAAATTACACTTTCCCAATTAGCAGAATCTTACGCCGCTTCATAGATATAAATTTCCTTCATATAAGCGATGTGGTCTCCACAAAAGGTGTTTTTGATTTCTTCCACTTTGCAAAAGTTCTTATACACACTAGATATATACATTTATCAATAGAAAATAGTTGAGTAAGACCATATATGTAAAGATCAGTTATAAAAGAGACAATCATTGTGTATCAAGTGTATCATTTTAGCAACAGTGTTCCAAATAGTTTCCACAGGCCCAATCAAAATTGTAACTAACCGCTACCTTACATGCACAGCTAAAAATGCGTTGCAGCAATGGTCTGTCTGAGAACCTGACTGCGAGGGTGATAAGATTAAGTCCTCGCCTTTGCTCTGGTATTCTAGGTCTGTGTAAACTTGCAGAGTTGATATTGCAATGCGATTTTGGACTGTCTGTGCACCTTGCCTGCAAAGCTGATGGTTCAATGTGGCAATGATCCGACAGGGATCCCAGCAGCAAGGGCAATAGGGTCCACTTCTCCCCTCTGATCTGGTTCTCCAGGTCTGTGTACACTTACTTTCAGAGTTGACCATTCCAATAGTAGACCGTCTGTGCACATGACGGCAAAGGCAATATGATTCAGTTCTCACCTTTGCTCCGGTTTACTGGGTCTGGAAACACTAATTAAAAGGCAGTAAAATGGCAACTCAGACTTGGTAAATTAAAAACACCACTGACGCGTATGTACATGTCGTCTTTGTGCTCTATTATTAGGCGTCATGCAAGTAAGGTAGCGGTTAGTTACAATTTTGATTATGCTTGTGGAAACTGTTTGCAACACCGTTGTTAAAATGATACACAATGATGTACTCGTCTTTTATAACTGATCTTTACATATATGTGGTCTCAACTATTTCCTGTTGTTAAATCTATATATCTAGTGGGTATAAGAACTTTTGCTAAGGTGGAAGAAATCAAAAACACCTTTTGTGGAGACCACATTGCTTATATGAAGGAAAATTATATCTATGAAGCGGAGTAAAATTCCGCTAATTGAAAAAGTGTAATTTTCCTTTTTGGAGTCTGCTGATTGGGACTGTGCAATATAATATATGTTTACGTTATTCAGAGGGCAGCTTATTTTAACTTATTTGGTTATATGTAGTTATTTTTTTTATTTGTTTATCTGGTATCAGATTTTGGTGTAATAAGTGTCTGTTATATGAATGAACTTATTTGGAAGGTTTTAAGAGTAAAATATTTTAGCTTTTATAGTTTTATGTAGTAGCGTTGATCCGACAGTTTGAAATACCGTACAAGAACAGTTATCACCAGATAAAATCCTCAGACACTAAGTATTGTTTGAATGCCACTAGTGAGACTACTTTAAAAAAAAAAAAAGTCTTATCCTTTAGAAAAGTCCAGTTAGGAAATATCCCCCTTCACAGGTGTAAAATCAAGTGACAACTTTACTTGAATGAGGATAAGTTCATAATAGAAACCTATAGAAGTATTCAATTCATAACCAAACCATAGTATATAAATGACCTTCTAATCACTCTTATGTCACAAACACATTGGAACTAAAAAAAAAAAAAATATTTGTCGTTACTCATTATGAAGTAGACAGAGATACAATCGAAAAGCTTAATTCAAACAGCTTCTTATGTTGAAAGTTCTCTGCTTTCCACCATTCTGAATATTATTTATCAGTTGGCATTCAGTGCCGCTACCATGTTTCCTCGGCGTTTTCAGTGGAAAGGCTGGTACTAACCGAATGTAGCTTTACTTCCCCGGAGAACCAGAAGCACGGAAAAATAAAAGGACAGAACACCGCTCTATAGTTGTGGGTAGCTGCTAGATCCTAGAGTCTTCATTAGCATGGGTGTAACATCTATACTGCTACATTGTTCATTATTAGCACAAGTGTATAAAAGATAATGATGTCACCATTATGGGCCGGATCCAGAACTACGTCCGTCTTGCATAGACGGACGTAGTTCAATAAACAGTAGCTACTGCGATACGCAGATTACGTACAATAGCTACTACGCATGCGCAGTAGCTACTGTTTATTGAACTTCGTCCGTCTATGCAAGACGGACGTAGTTCTGGATCCGGCCCTTCATCAATAAAGATTGCTGGACACCTGTGTTTTCGGGTGGTATTTAACTTCTTTTACTTAAATTCAATTTCAGCATGCCAGAGTTGCAAAAATTGCAGCAGCTAAAAGACGAGACTGGAGAACTTTCTTCTGCAGATGAGAAACGATACAGAGCCCTTAAAAGAACAGCTGAACGGGAATTACTTATGGTACAATCCAATCCAACTTAGCAGTTTATTATTCGAGCAGTTACTCTTTCTATTGTGTATTAAAAAGTAACTTTTTTCCCACCCCCTTAACTACAGAATGCTGATGTTATTTGCTGTACTTGTGTGGGAGCAGGGGATCCTAGGCTAGCAAAAATGCAATTTCGTTCAATTCTAATCGATGAAAGTACCCAAGCCACAGAACCAGAATGTATGGTACCAGTTGTTCTTGGAGCAAAACAGGTATTTAATACGTAAAGTTGTGTTTTTTCATTGGTTCATACCCTAAAACAGGTGTATATAGCATTTATGGATAAGTAGTTTGTGGTGTTTTTGTTTTTTGGGTTTTTTGTTGTATTAAGACGACCCTAACATGAATGTTTTATATTTCAGCTCATATTGGTGGGAGATCATTGTCAGCTTGGCCCAGTTGTGATGTGTAAGAAAGCTGCTAAAGCTGGGCTGTCCCAGTCTCTCTTCGAGAGGCTTGTGGTTCTTGGTATTAGACCTATCCGCCTGCAGGTTCAGTATCGGATGCATCCTGCATTGAGTGCTTTTCCTTCAAACATCTTCTATGAAGGCTCTCTTCAAAATGGTGTAACTGCAGGTATGGCAATGTGTTCTTCAAGCTTTACACATTAGTTACTTGGTATTTCATCATTGTTTCCTTTTCTCTTTCAAATAACTTGTTATACAAAGCCGATCGAGTGAAGAAGGGCTTTGACTTCCAGTGGCCGCAACCAGACAAGCCAATGTTTTTTTATGTTACCCAAGGGCAAGAAGAAATTGCCAGTTCAGGCACTTCCTATTTGAACAGGTAGGCCGATAAATTCATATAACCAAATCGGCATAACCAATGCTAATCTGCCCCACCCCCACCTAGAGGTTTAGATATTTAGAATTAGAGATTAGAAAATTAAAAATTAATAAACTATTTCTTTCAAACAAAATATCTATGCTATAGTATCAGCAGTAATATTAAGATACTTAAGACAAGCAGAAAATGGTAATAAATTCAGTGCACTGATTAAATGGTGGTACCCCACATAAAATACTCCTTATAATGGGCTATTCAAGTTAGAACTCAGAGTGTTTCAAAATCGGGTGGATATATTGTTGTGATCAATGTAATTGCCACTGTTGTGCAGTAGTGTAGCAGTATCAATGGTGGAAGCTTCCCGACATGGTCAGAGATGCAAACAGGATTCAGAATAGAGGAAAACTGTAGATCCCCTAAGTGAGATTGTAGAAAAGTACAGACCTTTGCTGCAAAGAGAAACAAAGTCCTTGTTACCACAAACTGTTTAATATTTATATTAAATAACAGTGCTGTAATGCTTCATGAAACATATTAATCCTACACCAGCCACTCAGTTGTGTAAATAGGTGCCTTAACCTACTTTACCTAAAGTAAAATTAGCCCCAACTTATGTATTTTCCATCAACATCCGAACCACGTGCTTAGCCCCAAATACATTTTTAATGGTGAAACATAATTTTGGTTTACTCCAAAGTACGTTGAGTTCTGGTCTTTTTAAGTATCACTATTGCAATAACCTGTTTTTAAATCTCTTAGGCATCTGCAAAACCTAGCTTTTACAATATACCATGTCTGTTAATACGCTGTCTCTTTGGTTTAGTTTGATAAAATAGATTTCTATCCAAAAATGGACACTGGGATGAACACTGGTAATATGCCTTTGTTTGGGTCTGCTAACTAGAAATGAAGTTTGATTATCACAGCAAATCATATGTATACCCAGTGTATAATTTCTGCTTGTCTCCTTGCCCTCTTTCCC
>WWET01001378.1:307072-318642 GCA_011038615.1 Limnodynastes dumerilii | reverse complement strand
CCCTCTTTTCCTCAAAAAAATAAGTATTTCCTAGTGCGTCAACAAAATGTTTTGGTAGTGCATAGTTTTTGCTGTAGTGAATTAACTGATTGTCTGAACAGAGGGTTGAAAAATAAGTGTACTACAAAAGAAAAGGAAAAAAAGCAAACCCAAACCAGCCAGTACATGGCATCAATCCTGGTTGCTCTGGCTCTAACCCCAGCATTTAACATTATATAGAACCGGATCCAGACCTCGTAACGATAACCCACTTACGCATGCAAGGTGCATAAGTGAGCTGAATGCACTGCAGGGCGTATGTGCCCTCCACATGTTACGTTAGTTTTGCGAACATTTATGAACAAGGGGGCTGCGCTTTCCTTTTGCCTGCTAATGTTTGTGGAGGGAAGAATGCAAAGTGTACAGCGTGGATGTCACCCACTTACGAGCAGATCAGCGATCGGACAGTCCACTGATCTGCAAGTGTGACTTAAGGCTGCTTTGTGGCAGCGTAAGTCACACTTGTTACGAATGTGATGGGAGAGTTCACTCCCCTCTCGTGCGTGCGGGGGTCTGGATTTGGTCCATAGTTTTTAACATTTATGGGTGTGAATAAGAGAACAATAAATAACTTAATATAGTTGATCTAGTAACATGTTGAATAAACCTGATTGGTTGATTCAAGCAAGGTTCTGTTTCTACACACATAGAGGAATATTCATATATATTTAGACCGGGTACTTGTGACCACATATGAACATAAGTCTTCTCATTCTCATAAGCATCAGGATTCAGTCTTATATTATCATAAAAAAAAATGTAGTTGTATCATTTAGTATTTAAGTATCAAGTCCTCTAGATTGGACATCTTTGTGTAAAGGACAGAATAAATATTTCTTATTTGAATTATTTTACTTATTTTACATTATGTTAATACTTCAACTTGGACAGTTTCTATCTCTAAATCAACTGCTCTCCTTCTAGGACAGAGGCAGCAAATGTGGAGAAAATTACTACCAAGCTTTTAAAGGCGGGTGCTAAACCAGATCAGATTGGTATAATTACTCCTTATGAAGGGCAGAGGTCCTACTTAGTTCAGTACATGCAGTTTAGTGGATCATTGCATACCAAACTCTATCAGGTACTAAAATTTCAATGTTCATTATAATTATACTTCCATTTTGTACATAATTGTGTGGATGCTTTTGTTTGTTCGCAAAATTGTGTAAGTATTTTTTTCGCCTTCCTAGGAAGTGGAAATTGCAAGTGTAGATGCTTTTCAAGGGAGAGAGAAGGACTTCATTATACTTTCCTGTGTAAGAGCAAATGAACACCAAGGCATTGGTTTTTTAAATGACCCTCGTCGTTTGAATGTGGCTTTGACTCGAGCAAGGTAAATGTTCTATTTACATTTAAAAATAAAAATAAATTTCTCTGGGAACACTGCAAAGGATTGTTTGGGAGAAGGCTGGCTACGGAGCTGGGCATTAGCTCCGCAGGCCTCAGTTTTTTTTGTTCCTGTTGGACTTGAGCACATAGAAAGTGACGGCAGATAAGAGCCACAGGGCCCATCCAGTCTACCCAGTTTGTTTATTTAAAACTATACTGATCCTAGACCCTATTTATCCTCAATTTAGTTTGAGATTTAGGATATTCTTATTTATCCCAAGCATGTTTAAACTGTTCACCTCAGTTGGCAGGCTATTCCACTTATCTATCACCCTTTCAGTGAAGTAATATTTCCGTACATTTTCTATAAATCTACCACCTTCCAGTTTATATTCATGCCCTTGTGTTCTATTACACCTCTTCTTCTGAAAAATGCCACCCTCCCGTAGCGGTCACTTCCCTTGATATATTTGAAAGCTGCTATCATATCCCCCCCTATCCCTTCTCTTCTCGTCTCTAATGTATTTGTCTTTCTGGAGATATGGCCACCAGAATTGAACAATGTATTTTAGGTGAGGTCGTACCAACGATCTATAACGAGGCATCACTACTTCTGTCTTTCCGCTACTAATTCCTCTTCATCTGACTTGCCTTTCTCATTGCTTTGTTACATTGCTTGGCTACCTTTAAGTTACATGAAATATTGACTCCTAGATCTCTTTCCGCCTCAGTAGTTTCTAACGTAGTGCCATTAAGGATATATTGAGCTTTTGGTTTTTTTTGCCCCAAGTGTATGATTTTGCATTTTTTTAGCATTAAACTGCAGTTGCCACACTCTTGACCATTCCTTCAGTTTACCTAGATCACCCCTTATTTTGTGTTCCCCTCCTGACATGTCTACCCTGTTACATATCTTTGTGTTATCTGCAAACAGGCATATTTTCCCCTCAATACCACGGACAATATCACCTATAAAGATATTGAATAGCACTGGTCCAAGTACAGAACTCTGGGGTACTCCACTGGTTACCTTACCATCCCTGGAAGGGATTCCATTTACTACAGCCCTCTGTTGTCTACCCTGTAACCAAGATCGTATCCATGCAACTACCTTTAAGTCCAGTCCCAAAGTTTCCAGTTTATTTAACAGTCTTCAATGTTGCACAGTGTCAAAAGCCTTACTAAAATCTAGATAAGCTATGTCTAACTGCTCCCTCTTTATCTAATACTTTACTGACCCAGTCAAAAAACTCAATAAGATCTGTTTGGCATGATCTTCCCCCAGCGAATCCATTCTGCTTGGGATCCTGTAACAGTGTTTCAATCAATTTCCCTACTACTGATATCGGACTCACTGGTTTGCCGCTTTTTCCCTACTGCCACTTTTATGCAGAGGGACGACATTTGCTATTTTTCAGACCTCTGGAATTACCCCAGTTAATAGTGACTGAATAATTCAGTTAATGGTTTTACCAGCACCCTCTAAGCTCTTTTAGTATCCTCGGATGTATCCCATCTGGTCCCATTGATTTGTCCACTTTCAGTTTTGAAAGTTCTTTTAATATCTCCTCCTCAGTGAAAGTAGAAGTAATTGCCTCCTTTGTATTAATAGTCTTCCCATTTAAAAGTGGCCCCTTCCCCTCTCTTTCTCTTGTAAATATTGAACAGAAATACTTGTTAAGATCTGCTACAGCCCTTCCACCCTCAACAAGACTCCCACTCTAAGTTTTGATCCTTACTATACCCTCTTTAGTTTTTGTCTTTCGTTTATATACCTAAAAAAGCTTTTGTCTCCCTTTTCATACCAAGTTGGACAGTTTTTCTTCAGTTTGAGCCTGTGCTGCTCTGGTAACCTTTTTAGTTGCCATAGTGAAAGAGCAGGTGCTACGACCATAGCTCTGGTTCTCTCAGCACAGTGGTGCTTAAATCAGCTAAGGGGAGGAGTGCAGAGCAGTGGCTGGGGAGACAGACTAGAATTCAGTGGATCCACTGGATGGATCCACTTGTCTGCTACTTGTGGTGTTGCTGGCAGTGGATTGCAGCATTCCCTGGCCAAGATATGCGCCACCCTTCCCCCTTTTGGCTGGAGTTCCTAAACAGTAAAAGTTGAGGGGGCCCTGTTTAAGTACTGGTATTTTTTTTTATGTTTTTTTTTAATGTTTTTTTTTTTTTACTGTGGTTAGGCGGGACTGGAAGCATTCCCTTCTGCAATTTATGGTATCCTCTCTACCGCTGGGCTTAAACCAGAGGGGATGTTTGGAGAGGGCAAGAGCTGCTTTTTTTTATTTATTTGTTTTTTTTTCTGGTGTTTTCTGTTTCTTGTTTTTTTTTGTTTTTTTTGTAAGTTGGGGAAAATAGAACGAACCATGAAATCAATCCCTGTATAAACTTTCTTATTCTTAGGTATGGAGTAATTATTGTGGGAAATCCAAAAGCACTTTCAAAGCAACCTCTATGGAATCACCTACTAAACTATTACAAGGAACAGAAAGTTCTTGTAGAGGGACCACTCAACAATCTTCGGGAGAGTTTAATGCAGTTCAGCAAACCTCGTAAACTTGTAAACACAATTAATCCTGTAAGTACAACTTTTAACTAAGTGCACTAAACTCTTTGAGAATAATTACTTTCAAATTTTAGTCCTTCAATATTTAATAATGAACTAAATAGTTTTTCTTTGAATTTTGTGCTGAGCCGTCAGACTACCATTTTTTTTTTATCTCGAGTTTCTTATGAGCAGCAGGTTCAAGACTTATGGCAGGATTTAGTTAATCAAACTAGCTGAAAATTATTTTGTTTTAACAACAAATAGCGTTTTTCCCAGCGCTCAGTCCGTGGGTAATATTTCTGACAGCTGCAAAATAAAGGCTAAATATGTAGCCCCAAATACACTTAAAGTATAAGCATATAGTAACAGAGTTAATAAAGTAACTTCCTGCTTTTTTGCACTCATCAAAGAAGATAGAACCAATCACAGAGTAATTAATAGTCTTTTTCCTTTACAAAAAGTCTTTTAGTGTCGCCAGATAATTGTCCATCAGTAATTCATAAAAAAAAGTCTAGAGTTCCACAATGTGTTAAATGGTGAATTGTTAAAAGGTTAATGGTGTACTGGTAATTGGTTAACTCACCACCTTAGCTGTCTCAGTCCTATGTTCGAATTGTGCAGGCTTACTCGCAATGCTGTGCCGAGCCGTATCTCTGCAGTCGCGATCAGTGTGTGAAGTTATTCCGTTGTTGCAGTGTTTTCCTTGCAGTTGATAGCAGGCTGCTTCGGTTCTTTGCAGATGTTTTCTCCGTCCTCGTTGTCTCCTACTGGCAGGATCCTTCACTTTGGGTCCGGACCGTCAGAAGGGGGCGGGGGTTAGTGTGATGAACTGTATAGTGGATCGAGAGAAGAACGAAGTGCCAAATCTGGTGCATATGACTTCCAAAACATACTTTAATCGTTAAAAGTGATATACATTATACTCACAATGTTTTAAGACATTATATCAAATGTCAATTAAAGCTTATAATAAAATTAGTGCTTTGTAGTCATAAAGGCTGTGTAGCAATCGGGAATAAACAGTGTTATCAACGCGTTTCGTCTGGGGTCTGACTTCCTCAGGGTGTAGTGGAGATAGGTGCAGGGGGTGTATTTATAGGTGGTTGGTAATGACATTATTCAAAAACCCCCAAATTTGATCATAATCTTGATTAAAGTGCTTCAAACATGTTGTTGTCACCTATGGTTGCTTACATTAAAATAATTGAAAGGGAATAAAGAGTGTGAATGATCCTAAAACATTTTCTTTGCCTTTCATTCGTGTTTATAGTTTTAAAACGTTATGTACTGTTATTTAGTTAGCAAGGAATGCTGCAAATTTGAAATCTATATTCAATCCGTTTGGAGTTGGTGTTTTTAGGTTATAAATCCATCTACTTTCTACTCTATTTAAGGTTTTGGTCATGTCTCCTCTCCAGTTTTTCTTGATTTTATTTTTTCTATTACATGGAAATTAAGATTAGCTGGATTTTTATTGTGCGTTTTTTTTCAATAGTTTGAGAGGCTGTGTGTTTCCTCTCCTTTCAGGATATTTCGAATATGTTCCTGTATACGTATCTTGAGCTTTCTTGTAGTCCTCTCTACATATCTCAGTCCACAAGGGCATGTAATTAAATAAATTACATTATTGCTATTGCATGTGTTTTTTCCTTTTATTGTATACGAACAGTCAATCCCTTCAAATTTTTTTGTGGGTATTGTGCTCTTTTTTGAGTGATTTTGCAGGCCTTACATTGACCGCAGTGGTAAAAACCTTCTGTGTCGTTATTTAGCCAACTTGTCTGTTCTTCCTCCCTCCCTTTCAATGTGCTATTTACCAATTTCTGTTTTAAGTTTGGGGCCCTTCTAAAGATAACTCTTGGTTTCTTTGGCACAAAATTTTTTAAATCCTCATCTTTTGTGAGTATATGCCAATGTTTTCCTAAAATTAATTTTATTTAGTTAGCTCAGTTAGAATATTCTGTTATGAAAGGTATTTGTACATTTGATCCAACCTCCCTCTTTTTCTTTATATTTTATCAGTTTTTTTCTATCTATCCCTTTTACTACATCTAATGCTTTGTCAATAGTTTTTTGTACTTTTCTTGGAAAGCATTTCTCAGTTTGGTACTTTGTGACAAAGTCCATCTTTTGTACAGTTTCTTTTGATCCTGGTAAATTGACATTTAGGGATATTATCTAGCCATAAAGGATTATGCTTGCTTGTCGCAAGGATGTAACTATTGCAATCCACGTTTTTGAAATGTGTCCTTGTACAAATTTTTTTGTTCTCAAAGAATATTTCTAGGTCTAGGAAAGTAACCTGTTTGTTGCTATTCGTAGATGTAAACTCTAAATTTAGGTCATTGGTGCTCATATAGGCCAGGAATTTCTCGAGTGACTTTAAGTCCCACCCCCTCCAGATGAAGAAAATGTCATCGATGAAGCGTTTCCAGGGGACTAAATTTTCGCCCAATTCTGAACTTGATAAAATGGAGTCCTCCTCCCAGGAACTCATAAATAAGTTCACGTAGCTTGGTACAAATTTAGTCCCCATTGCTGTTCCCTGTGTCTGCAGGTAAAAGATATCATTAAACCCAAAAAAATTGTGTTAAAATAAACTTAATTCCTAGGATGAAATTTATATGGGTTGTGGGTAAAGTACCGTCTTCCTCTAATAATTTTTTCACCGCCTGTCTACTTTGATCATGTCTAAAACACGTATATAGTGATTTAACGTTGCATGTTACCAATATAAAGTTGTTCTCCCAAGTAATTTCCTCTAGTAGTTGCAGAATATTAGTGGTATCCTTTAGATACGGTTTTTGTACTGTGGTTTGGAGTAATCTATCTACAGTCTGGTGCATAAATATTAAGACATTGACACAATTCTCATATTTTGGGCTCTACACCACCACACTGGATTTGAAATGAAACAAACAAGATGTGCTTTAATTGCAGACTTTCAGCTTTAATTTGAGGGTATTTATATCCAAATCAGGTAAACGGTGTAGGAATTACAACGGGTTCTATATGTGCCTCCCACTTTTTAAGGGACCAAATGGGACAATACAATAGACTCAAAAGCTATTTCATGGACATGTGGGCTATTCCCTCATTATTTCATCATTAAGCAGGTAAAAGGTCTGGAGTTGATTCTAGGTGTGACATTTGCATTTGGAATCTGTTGCTGTCGACTCTCAATATGAGATCCAAAGAGCTGTCACTATCAGTGAAGCAAGCCATCATTAGGCTGAAAAATGAAAACAAAGCCATCAGAGAGATAGCAAAAACATTAGGTGTGGCCAAATCAACTGTTTGGAACACTCTTAAAAAGAGAATGCACCGGAGAGCTCAGCACCCAAAGACCCTGAAGACCACAGAAAACAACTGTGGTGGATGACAGAAATTTTTTCCCATGGTGAAGAAAAACCCCTTCACAACTGTTGGCCAAATAAAGAACACTCTCCAGGAGGTAGGTGTATATGTGTCAAAGTCAACAATCATGAGAAGACTTCACAAGAGTGAATATAGAGGGTTCACCACAAGATGTAAACCATTGGTGAGCCACAAAAACAGGAAGACCAGATTAGAGTTTGCGAAACAACATCTAAAAAAGCCATTACAGTTCTGGAACAACATCCAATGGACAGATGAGACAAAGATCAACTTGTACCAGAGTGATGGGAAGAGAAGAGTATGGAAAAGGAAAGGAACTGCTCATGATCCAAATCATACCACCTCATCAGTGAAGCATGGTGGTGGTAGTGTCATGGCGTGGGCATGTATGGCTGCCAATGGAACTGGTTCCCTTGTATTTAATGATGATGGAGGATTAATTCTGAAGTGTTTCGGGCAATATTATCTGCTCATATTCAGTCAAATGCTTCAGAACTCAGGGTAAGGCTAAAAAGTGGAATGTTATGCAATGGCCAAGTCAATCACCTGATCTGAGTCCGATTGAGCATGCATTTCACTTGATGAAGACAAAACTGAAGGGAAAATGCCCCAAGAACAAGCAGGAACTGGACACATTTACAGTAGAGGCCTGGCAGAGCATCACCAGGGATGAAAACCAGCTTCTGGTGATGTCTATACGTTCCAGACTTCAGGCTGTGATTGACTGCAAAGGATTTGCAACAAATTATTAAAAAGTGAAAGTTTGATTTACGATTGTTTAGTTTATCCCATTACTTTTGGTCCCTAAAAAAGTGGGAGGCACATATAGAAACCGTTGTAATTCCTACACCATTCACCTGATTTTGATGTAAATCCCCTCAAATTAAAGCTGAAAGTGTGCAGTTAAAGAACATTTTTTTGTTCCATTTCAAAGCCATTGTGGTGGTGTATAGAATATGAGAATTGTGTTGGTGTCCCAATATCTATGCACCTGACTGTATATATTCGGACATGTTGCTTTTCAGCGAGTCTATACCTGAAACGATAGGCCTTCCGGGTGGATTTGTCCTATCTTTATGTAGTTTGGGTAGATAGTAGGTCAGTATTTTGGGAAATTTATTATCAAGAAAATCCAGTTCTTTTTTTATTTAGAATGTTTCTCTCTTTGCCAATTTTCAAGAGGGTTTCTAGTTCTTTTGAACATTACTGTAGGGTCTATTTTTTAGGGGTTTGTATGTGTCATTATTTGCAAGGAGTCTCCTCACCTCCTTAATGTACTCTGTTTTGTCAAGGAGCACTATACTGCCCCCTTGGATTTATAACCTAAAAACACTAAGTCCGAACAGATTGAATATAGAATTCGAATTGGCAGTATTCCTGTAACTAAATAACGGTACATTACGTTTTTCACACTATAAACATGAATGAAATGCAAAGAAAATGATTTAGGATCATTCACTCTTTATTTATTATTTTAATGTAAGCAACCATAAGTGACAACAACATGTTTGAAGCACTTTAATCCCGATTATGACAAAATTTGGGGTTTTTGAATAATGTAATTACCAACCACCTATAAATACACCCCTGCACCTATCTCCACTACACCCTGAGGAAGTCTGACCCCAGACAAAACGCGTTGGTGACACTATTTATTCCTGATTGCTACACAGCCTTTTTTGACTGCAAAGCACCTATTTTATTATAAGCTGTAATTGACATTTGAAATAATGTCTTAAAACATTGTGAGTATAATGTATATCACTTTTAACGATTAAAGTGTGTTTTGGACGTTATTTGCACCAGATTTGGCACTTCGTTCTTCTCTCGATCCACTATACGGTTCATCACACTGACCCCCGCCCCTTCTGATGGTCCGGACCCGAGGTGAAGGATCCCGCCAGTAGGAGACAACGAGGACGGAGAAAACATCTGCAAAGAACCGAAGCAGCCTGCTATCAACTGCAAGGAAAACACTGCGACAACAGAAGAACTTCACACACACTGATCGAGACTGCAGAGACATGGCTTGGCACAGCATTGCGAGCAAGCCTGCACAATATGAACATAGGACTGAGACAGCTAAGGTGGTGAGTTAACCAATTATCGGTTACCGTTAACCTTGTAACAATTCAACATTTAACACATTGTGGAAATCTAGAGACATTTTTTTCATGCATTACTGATGGACAATTATCTGGCAACAGTAAAAGACTTTATGTAAAGGATAAAGACTGTTAATTACTCTGTGATTGGTTTTATCTTCTTTGATGAGCGTGAAAAAAGCAGGAAGATACTTTATTAACTCTTCTGCATCTTCAACTCATTGGGGCTGATCCAGTGTTTTAGAGTAAGGACAAAGCAGGTGCAAGTGTAGATATGGGCAAAACCATGCAAGGGAAGGGAAATTTAGATTGTGAAAACAGAAGATAAGAGCCACATGGCCCATCCAGTCTTCCCACTTGAATATTTAAAACTATACTGACCTAGATCCTATTTTACCCTCCATTTAGTTTGAGATTTAAGATATTTTTCTCAATCATGCTTTAACTGTTACTGTGTTAGCCTCATCTACTTCAGATGGAAGATTCCACTTATCTACCACCTTTTCAGTGAAGTAATTTTTCTGTACATTTAGTCTGAACCTTCCACCCTCCAGTTTATATGTATGTCCTTGTGTTCTATTAACCTCTTCTTTTGAAAAATGCCACCTTCCACTAGCTGGTTACACCTCTTGATATATTTTCCTTGCTCAACTTTAATTAGCATGTTATTTAGAAATTTCTATCTATCTAGTTCTATAGTAAAAACACAGTATTTTTCCTAATCTTTCACCTAGCAGTATTTACTTCACTATTGCAGTTACTGGAACAAAAGGAAGACACACTGGGCATATAAGCCGCTGCTCTGGACCTCTTAGTCTTTCTATTTTCTTGAGGACCCAGACAGGGAGGTTGCTTGGTGTAGGTATTTGTTTTGTACTAGTCAAAGGCCTGTCAAAATGACTGGAAAAAATATTTCCCATTGTGAGTCTCCAGTCTCCCCAGTATTCCCTATTTATGTCATTCCATCTCCCAGTATCACCCATCATGATGGCTGATACTGGGAGATGGAATGACATAAATAGGGAATACTGGGAATACAGTGTCTCTCCAGCCCACCAGTATCCCCCATCATGTGTCCCAAGCCCCCCAGTATCTGTCATTCTATGTGTCCAGCCCCCCAGCTTTCCCAGCATATGTTTTAAGCCCCCCCAGTATCCCCATCATGTGCTTCTAGCCCCTGAGTATCTGCCATGATGTGCCTCCAACAGCCCCTATAATGTGTCTCCAGCTCCCATTATTCCGAGATAGCGGCGGGGGTCCTTCCTATGTATTGGAGGGACCCTGCACCATCTTGAATGTGGCACGAAGTTGCTGAATGAAGAGGTATCCTGTTGCTAGGTAGCGGAGAAGGGACCTGCTGCCACCATCTCCACATTCAGAACCTTACTACTTAATTTAGCACCTTCCTGCCACATTCAAGATTGCAGCGGGGTGTCCTTCAATAGGAATCTTGGATGTGGCAGGAAGTTGTGGATTACGGAGGGAAGGAGGTGAATGTAGAAGCGGCGGTATTGTAATCTCTGCCGCAGCCGCTATGAGGTAAGTAAAGTATGGATTTACAGGGTGGGGAGGGGGTGTGGAGAGGGAATTTTAGAGGGAGATTTTTTTTATTATTAAATTCTCCTCACCATTGGAGCATGCGCAGTAGCGTCACATCTTGTAGACACTATTGCGCATGCATATAACAATGAGGAGCAGAATGGTTTTTATATAGATAGATAGATGTGGGACTTACCTGAGTGATGGTGCCGTGTAATCCAGGCCCTAGTCCTGAGGCTTTCCTTCACCAGTGCCTGTGGTAGTCAGGCAGGAGGAGGTGGTGCAGGAGCCAGCCTCTTGCAGTGTTCTCTAGATCTGAGGCCAGTAAGGAAAAGTCTAAACAGACAACACTTAAAGCCAGATTTACTAAGCTGCGGGAAATGAAAATGCTATGGGCAACATCTCCACTTTTCCTTTTCCACAGCTTAGTAAATCTGTAAATCTGTGACGATACAGGATTTAAAGAAGTTGTCATGTAAAAGATCTAGGTCTGTTATTGAGCCAGCGACAGAATTTTAAGCCAGACCATATATATATAGATACAGGATTTAAAGAAGTTGTCATGTAAAAGATCTAGGTCTGTTATTGAGCCAGCGACAGAATTTTAAGCCAGACCTTATATATATATATAT
>WWET01001378.1:267474-282847 GCA_011038615.1 Limnodynastes dumerilii | reverse complement strand
TGGAGATCCAAAATAGGTTGAACTTGATGGACTGTTGTCTTTTTTCAACCTCATCAACTATGTAACTATGTAACTATGTAATACTGAAGGGAGCTAGAGGCACAATGGGGAATACTGAGGGGGCTGGAGGCATATGATGGGGAATGCTGAGGGGGGCTGGAGGCCCATAATGGGGAATATTGAGGGGAGCGGGAGGCAAATGATGGGGAATACTGGGGGCCTCAGAGACATAATGGGGATATTGAGAGGCTGCAGAGCCATGATGGGGATACTGAGGGCTGCAGAGACATGATGGGGAAATTGTAGGGTTACAGAGACATTATGGGGAAATTGATGGGCTGCAGAGACATAATGGAGATACTGAGGGCTACAGAGACTTTATGGGGCAATTGGGGGGCTGCAGAGACATGATGGGGATACTGAGGGACTGCAAAGACATGGTGGGGATAGTGAGGGGCTGCAGGGACATGATGGAAATATTGTGAGACTGGAGACACATAAGGGGGAGTACATGCAAGGGGATCAATATATACACTACACACACACAAACTGGATAACTTAGTGCTTAATAGGCCGTGCTTCTATTGTATTATTGTTACAAATTTTTCTGTTTTACGACTGCATTGCATTTTGTGACAGTTTTTTTAACTGCATTCAGGTTACAAGAATGTTGAATTTATTGTACAGTGGTCGGAAGGATGCAGTCTATATTGTAAGGGGGCCTGTATGGTATAGCGGTCACTAGGATAATGTCTGTAAGGTATGTGTCCCTAAGATATATAGTCTGTATTGTGTTGCATTTTTAGGATGAAATGGGATTTGTATAGTGGAGACTAGAATGCTGCCTGTATTGTATACATTTGCTTTCTTTTATTGTGTTTACAAGATTGTGTTTTATGATGATTACATGGATACTATACTCTAGAAACTCTAATGACAAATTGTTAATCAGGTAGACGCAAATTTAAAGTTTGCAGGGAGGCGCCGAACACCCTAGCACCAGCCCTGACAACAAGTGATAACAAAAACTCTCAGCTGTCTTCAAAGGCTCCACGCTCTGCCCAACATAACCAGACAAAAAGCCAAGACAAAACTTAGCAACTGCTCAACTACGTAGCCCTCCTCAAAACGGTAAACAATGGGCCCCACTTTGGTTTAACACACAAGATATGCCTTCTTGCCAACACTTTCGCCAGTATGAAGACACTAGCCAGCCACACAAAGGGCCTAAACCAGACCTACGACCGCAAGCGTAGCGTACGTTCGCCCGGGCGTATAAACTTTCACGCCCATAACACTCCCATTGATTGTACCTGCTTACGGCAGCTGAACCCTACCCTAAGATTTTCCAGCGTAAGTGCGAAGTACCGATACGATACGCTGGTCGCCCACTTCTCCTAAGTTCCCATGGAGGCTGCACTGGGACCCCTCCTTTTACTTAATAACTATGTGCGACCTTTATAAAATCTACGTACCATTTAAATGGCTATCCCCGCCTCTGTGTAGTAACTCGAGCGTCCAGACTATCGTCGTACAAAACGCACGCCCCTTGATCGAAAAATACGCTGAAAATTCGCTCGCTGTACGCTCATGTCCTTCGGTCGACCGGAAGTTGTCATACTGCACATGCGGCCGTAGCTCTGGATCAGGCCCAAAGAGGGCAAAAGATGGAGGGAGGATGGGTAATTCAGAAATGGAAAAGAGGACCACCCCTAGGCAGTGGACCTCTTTTATAACATTGTAAGGGGAGATCACAGGACCTTCCCCAATTGTCACAACCCCTAAGCAAATAAAGTTGCCCCTTGCTTGTATCCAATTAGTTAAAGTTCATTTGGGCTTAGGCAGCCCTCTCTCATACTGCATTGCCTCATTTACCACTGAAGATTGGACACTTTTTTGGGGGGACTGAATATCGTTTTAGAATGGATTGAAATTTATTAAGATATTGGACCAACTCATGGCCTCCAACAGCACAAAGTTTTGCATAAGCAAAGATCAGAAAGCCGAATGCTTAACTGTATCCGAAGTCGAATAGAGGTGATGAGGCTGCTCCTCTCACTCATACACAGTTACAAAAGCAGGGCCCTAATATTTCCATACCGTCCCCACATACAATGGGGACGGCATGGAAATCAGGACCATAACTTACTGAACAATTTAAGTCCATCCCTCCTTTGCTCAATCACTGCACACAACATGCCCCAACTTGAGGATCAAAATGTGTTCTGGATGCTTTATATGTGTGCATGCACTTAAGAAAAGTAGGCATATTTTGGTCACAAACATGCTCACGTTTAATTTGTCTGAATCCAATCCATTGTTAATATTGTAAAGTTTTTATTGTATTTCTTTTCTCTTTGTTGTTGAAAAACTATTTATTTACTGGACTTTGCATATCAGTTATTGTCATTTGTGTTTTCATTGTCTTGTATATTTTTTTAATTTTATTATGCAACAAAGTAAAGAATATACAGGTAACAAGTACAAACATGGCACACAATTTTATATAAAAACTAACAAAAATGATGGTTGTTCAAATCAAATGAAAGTTAATCTAGAGCAGGTGCTTGAAAGGTATGTGGAAATCTACACAGATACTAGTGAAAGTGCCTTGCATTAACAAGTAATTCTATTCAAGTCATCCATGTCATTCTACCTTTAAAATAAAACACAGAGGGGCGGATTCACAACACCATCATTTTTTACATACATGCCTAATTTTGTGAATCTAGCTACTACGCATGCGTAGTAACTATTTTACTCTATCGACGTAGATTGCGAACATGCGGTCTCTAAAGACGGCATGTACACAATTTACGTAAAGAAACGTTACGTAGATAGCATAAAATAGTTACTAAGCATGTGTAGTAGCTAGAATCGCAAAATTAGGCATGTATGTAAAAAATGATGGTGTTGTGAATCCGGCCCAGAGAGATTAGTTACATAAATTTGCAAATATATGATCAGCAACCAGCCACTTACAAGGCTTCTCTGTTATGGTGGTCCTAACTCGAATAATGTCTCTTATATTGGGTCATATATCATGTAGTTTTATTTACCTGAGAGGGTCACCAAGTCTCCAAAATAGCTGTATTTTAATATGCAAGATAAATTAAACTGCAGTACTGGAGTTGTAATTTATACTAAACATTCAATAATAAAAAATCACTAAGACTTTTCACCTAAACAGATCACTAACGTAAAAACCAAAGAAAATTAAAGGTGATAAAAAGCAGATGGATGGTCATGGGTAATTTGGTCATCATGGCTTTATTCAACTGATGACCAAATAAGCAAAAATGCATTTTCTATATAAGTTGATGTAAAATCAGTTCTATAGGAGCCACATTCCATACTGAGGTGGGTCAATCCGTTTCCAGAATTTTCAAGCACCTGGCTGCTGCCAAAACATGACTAGCCAATTTATCTAAATCTTCTATAGGATAACATAACAAAGAAACCCAAGGATCTTTCTGGGAGAAAGGCAGGAAGAAGAAGACACATCGGATGTATAAAAAGGTCCCACCTTTGGCAATGCGTGTCTTCTCATTTCCCTCAGCTAAAAAAAAAACCCCCAGACAAAAGTACATTATCAGGTATCTCTATTTTCCTCTTCTTCCCATGGCAGCATAGACAGAGAAGGTACATGCCCAAGCTAAATAAAGGGAGGGAAAAACTAATTAATAACAACTATTTGGCATCAGCAGACGCCAGAATTTTTAATCTGGCCAGCCTTCTTCAATAGAGGCTGATTCCTTTCTTGGCCCATGACGCAGCCATTGCTCTAGTGGAATGAGCTTTAATGCCTAGCGGAATCTCCAAGCTGTTTCTCTAGGCTTGATGGATACAACATTTCTCTTTTAGCCATCTGAGGGCCACTGGCTGCCACAAAAATAGCTTTTAAGAACAACTCAATACGCCTATCGGTGTGATCCCTAAGGGAAACAGCATCTGGGATGGGCCGAGCAGTTGGTTTTGCCAAATTAGAGATTGCAGTGCCATGGATACAGAGTAGCAAATCTCTGGGGAACTACAAACTTCTTTTCAGGAGATTGTCAGGCCTCCAATAACTGGGAGGATGGAGAGTAAGAAACAGAACGTTTCTGCAGTCTCTTACACACATGATCCTCCTTGACATCTGATCTGTTAAGAGAATACAAAGATCATCTCTTCCAACCCCCTGGGCAAAAGAAGGATCTGATGGAAGCTCTCTATCGGAGAAATCATTCTCTCAAACTTCTTTCAGGGAATAAGAATCAGTCTCCCACAGAGACTATAGCTAATCCTTGAACTAATTGCTGGAGCAACCCGGGCCAAGCTGGTTCAGAATTGACAAGCTAGGAAGAGAATGCACAGGCTGGATAACGGTCAGAGTCACCTCCGTGCTGTTGTGATATCAACTGAACTAAAGCAGATTTTTGCCCAAATAATTCATGGCGCAGCATGCCATGGGCATGCTGTATCTTCTAGTGCTATATGTGCCAACATGCTAAGGGTTAATGGCATGCTGCGCCATGCATTTTATCATTACAAAGGACAATTTAACATTTATTTTAGAGTAAATTTTTTTTCCCCAACATTTTTGAGGTTTTTTTTGTAAGCGAAATTTTTACCAAATCGAGACTCACACCCACCTTTTTTCCTAAATTGAGTTTTGAGCAATATTTCCATGAATTTACAAATTGCTGTTTAGTAAATACAGTGATTTGTATGGTCTGCCTTTTCTAATTCGCCAGGGCGATGTTAAAAACTAGATTAGTACCTGTTAATGTGGTTTCCTTTACTCATCTATATCAGCACATGATGGATTAATCTTTCCTACTTGGAGTCCAACAGGAAGGAAAAAAAAAACCCGGGGATGTATATAAGCGTTACTTCCCCTTCCTTCCGAGTTTTGTACTTCTTAAGCTCAAAATAAGCACAGATAATCATAAAAAACCTACCACACAAAATCACTGCAGTGGGTAATGTGTGCTGTCATGGAGGAGTAAAGTAAACCACATTAATAGGTACTAATCTGTAGTTTCCTAAGCCTCCACCTATGGCAGCACACAGTGGGTATTTACCCAAGCAGTTAATATCACTGGGCAGGAATTAAGTAAACATAACAATTACGTTTTGTTTTTTTTGTTTTTTTTATTGCTTTATATATAACTGCAGAAAGAACTTTCTTGTCAAATTTTGCCCTGCAAAATTCATCAATTGATGAAATTGAAGATGAGGAAGCAGACAGCTCTTGTAGAATGAGCTTTATCTTTCCTAGAAGGCTCTAATTTCCTGCATTCATAAACTTGAAGTATACAAGTTTTGATCCACCTACCTATCGACAGTTTACAAATCACCAGTCCTTTACTTGGTCCTTCTAAGAGGATGAATAATTGTTTTGATTTTAAGGCTGTATTTCTTAAGATTCTTTACCAAGTCCAAAGTATGGAGTCTGGCTTCCTTAGAATTTTTAGGGTCAGGACACAAAGATGGCAGAATGGTTTCTTGGTTTATGTGAAAACTTGTGACTACCTTTGGCAAGAACTGAGAATTTGTACTCAGGAAAAAAGTTCAAATATTGTTGTTCAGACAGCAATGCTTGTAATTCTGACACTTTATGGGCTGAGGTGATAGTCATAAGACTACAAAACTTTAAGGTAAGAAATTTCAACACAACCTCTTGCAAGGGCTCAATAGGAGTTCCAGTGAGCACATCTAGCACCAGATTAAAGTCCGATGATACAATAGAATCTCTAAAAAAATGGTTATCTGCCTGAACAAACCTTATGACATACTTATTTTTGCTGTCTATTTAGAACTGCACCCAATGCAGAAATTTGTACCTTACTGGAACTGGCTGAGAGGCCTTTATCCAATCCTGCTTGAAGTAATTCTAGGATTGCTGGAATACTGGTCATTTCCTGACCTTCCTCCTTACACTAATAAAGCGAAAAAAGATGGACACTATATGTAATTCTAATAAACAAAAATAAACAAATGAATTAATTCACTTTAAAACGGCAACCAAGTAAGTAAAATAAAAAGATTTTTATTTTGACAGAAATAAAATATCTAAAGATATACAATATAAATATGATTAAAATGTAACAGCTTCTGAAAAGTGATAAATATAGATAACTAAAAAAAAAAAAAAAGCTACTTAGTAGCAGCGCTCCTGAGAAGTGGGTATTAACAGACTCAGCCACAGTTAGAATAAAGCGATCTGCAAACAGTTGTCACTCACAAAAAACAGGTAATGATAATGTGTTATCCTCCAGTATTTAGGGCAGGTATATAACAGGGAATTAGCAGCATCAAATCCGCAAAGGGAATGGATCCCTACTGAAATACAAGGAGGTACGCAGGTACACTGTAATGGTGATGAGTTAAGGTTGTAGTTACTGTGGTTCTGGAAGATGAGTTTTTAGCAGTGGTAGTCCGCAATAAAGTTCAGAAACCCAAGAACCAAATCCTTGTACTCTACAGCGTAGCATGTTGAAGAACCACGTGGTTCTGAGGGGAAGTATTAGCAGTGGTAGTCTGCAATATGATTCACATACTGTAGAGCCGAATAACTTGTGTTAGTAGTCTACTACAGGTGGAACAGAGTGTTGTAAGGAGTCGGCAACCAACCAACCTGTGAGTCCTCCTCTGTGTTACAGAAGCCGTAAACACAGCACACGTGCTTGAATTGTAGGAGCCCCAGAACAATCAGGAAAAAAAAACTGCAGCAAAAGTGTAGTAGCAGTATCTAACAAGCTTACACGTTTCGTCCTGCCCACGGGACTTTCTCAAAGCAATCTGAGGAAATTGTTGTCCGGAAGTTCCTTATGTATCCCTCTCTCAGATGTGGACTAATTAATGAGGGGTAGTTAGAGGACGGGGATAAAAACAAAACCTGACACTCATGATACATACAACAATTATTAAGGAGCTACTTGCAAACAAAATAAAAATGTAAATAAAAAACCTACCTACTTGGTTGCCTAATTAGAAACTAATAACAGTTTGCTATAATTTATAGCAAACCACATAAAATATATTTAATATCTTATAACAAAAAGTCCAATATTTTTTAGAAACAAAAAATGGAGCATTATACACAAACAAAGCCACAAACAAGAGAGATGGTATCATTTAATTAAAACAAAAAACCCGATCATGGTAAGAATATGCAGATATAAGGGAGTTTATTTTTAAAATTTTTTTTTTTTTTTATTAGATTTTTATAAAAAAAAATTTTTTTTAAAGCTAACATTTTTATTTTACACCCAATCAACTTATTTCAGTGAGACCCGGGTTGAAAAACCTGGGTCTCACCGTTCACACTGGCGGCTACCCGGGTCTGACACGGGAATGACCCTGTAAATGTCCTGGGTCTGATTCCTGGGTCATTAGACCTGGTTTGCAGCCGGTGCGCCCTTTCACACTGAGCCCCAACCCAGGTCGTCAGGGCTTGCCCCGGCAATATCCTGGGTTTTTGGCTCAGTGTGAACGGGGTATATGAGAGGGGAGGGACTTCCGTGCAGACTTCGGAGCTCTGGATCAGGTCCCAAGTGCTAGGACTACATTCAGTCATTTGCATTAAATCACATCATTAAGCCCTGTCCCCATGCCAGCATCTCTATCTTCCTTCAAAATCTTTGCACTGATAAAGGCTACATATTGTGCTAGCACTTCACAAGCATGGACCTTGTATGTAGAAGAAAGCACCTGTTTTTACAGGGTTAATTTCCTAGTAGTCACCAAAAAAACACTCCAAACATGTGTGCATGTGACAAGCACTTAAACATTTATGCTAGGACATTAACATGAATACTCAACTAAATATTACATTATCACAGGTCATCAAATGCTTTAAAAACATAGATATAGGGATTTTTTACTTCCATTACTGTAACTGTCAGCCTTGAAATAACCATCTTTACTCAAGGTGTCCTTACTGTTAGTCCCTGCTTCCTTTCATATGTTATACTAATGTGTTTTTAAGTGCTGTTTTTATTTGCAGTGAGCAAAATATTTTCCTAACTCTGCAATCTGTTTTCTGAACTTGAAAGCTGATCAATTTGCTAAATATTCTGCAAACATAGAAAAAAAAATTCTGCAAGGACGCTGAGCTGAAGAAATTCTTAAATAATCTTTGTTTTTCAAATCAATTACTTTGATTTTAGATGTTTGCTCAGTGTAATGAACTCACAGAATAATCCTTAATAGTTTATTTTCCTCTTAGGTTCTTCATATACCTTTCTGTTTATTGAAAGTGGCATTCATCTGTGGATATTATTTTTCTTTGCATAGCGCATCTGTAGTGGCTTAGCTATTGTTTATTACTGTGTCATATGAATGTCACTTGTCGCCTTGAGTCACCATTATCCCTGATATTTTCTTGTATATGTTTTTCTACTAATATTAAAATATGTTATTGGCCTTGTGCTTTATGGCCTTATGTAGACACATGTGTTAGCATAAAACTAGACTATTGTTCCCTAACATTCATTTTTATCAATCAGATTGTAGTAGTGATTGTAGAAGTTTTTTCCAAACTACAAACTGTGGAGGTCTAGTACAAAAAATCGACAGTTAAAATGTCGACAGTTGAATGTTATATATCCTGCCCATGTGTAATGTGTGCTATCATGTTACCCTTAACAAACAAATACGCATATTTCTTAACTATAATAAATACACAGACACCGATGTTGGGAATTCTATCAATTTTATTAATCACCAATTAATTGTTAGTAGTGGTCACTAACTTGCTCCTAAGCGGAACATATTTTTATAAGCTATATTTTGATGGGGGCCAAGAAAGCAAGTGAACATAATAAGTGAACATGACACATGAAAAACATCATAACCGTCCTTAACAACCTCCAACAAATCCAACAATGCGCACACCTCCAACCTTTGGCTAAACACCTCCTTTAAGTGTTCCACGAGACCGCCCACCCAGACGGGTCTACGACCTTGGGCACCTCCACCTCAAGCAGTCACGTCGAAGATAGTTACCCCCTGTAGCTACCAGTCACACCGCTTAATCGCGCTAAACTCTACAACTGTAAATAACAAAGCAACTTGCTTTCCGCTCACACTTCATCAACCCACTAAATGGCTCTAACATATGGGCACTGGGAATAATAATAATAATAATAATAATAATAATAATAATAATCAGACAAGGAGGCTGGACAAATAATAAAGAAGCAGGCATGGAGGCTGGACAAATAAACAGGGGGGAGACATATGGACGCTGGACATAATAATAATAAGAGGCAGATATGGAGGTAGGACAAATAAAGAAACAGATATGGAGGCTGGACATATGAATCCTGGACAAATAATAAGGGGCTGACATATGGATGGAAGGCCTAATAATAAGGGTCAGACATATGGATGGTTGTTAAATAAAAGCGGCAGGCACAAGACCCGCTTGTCTGGGCGAGGCAAGACACACTCACTTCCCCAGACACGCCCACTGGGTTCTACAAGACATACCCCCTCTAGGCTGCAAAATGTTGTCCCTCTTTTGAATTTTCAAATGTGGGATGGTATGGTTTAGCCCAGGAGTAACTTTCCTCTCTTATTTTAAGCACCTTCTTAATTCTGAATCAGGCCCACAGTGAGTAAAAATCAGCTCAAGTCTGGCACTGTTATACTAAACAACATTACAGTTTTCCAGCCAGAGGACCGTTGCGGCTGCCTGCCGCGTACCACTGGTTGAGAACCCCTGCTCTAAGGGAATAATCAAAGAGAATTTTTTTTTTTAATCAAGTTATTTTTATTGATTTTATCAATTTTTGCACACAACATAAACATAACAAAACTACTACCCCTCTAAGAACAATATCGTGGAAGCGATACATTGCATAGTCATTCAAACTATGAAACATCTTGACGATAACAACATCATAGAACACACCTTTCACTGATGTAGACATGATAACATTACATAAAATGCTGTTAGAGCACACCATTCTTGAAAATATAAACATATTATTATAAGGGTTCAGCCTTACGTGCCGCGCCGAGCTGTGGGGCAAAGGGTATTACACCTGCTCCATAAATGGAGTCAAGCCACGAGGTCCATACTTTATAGAATTTATCAGGGGCCCCTCTAGACTGATGCACATACTTTTCATGTGATAGTGTGTCGTTGACCAACATCATCCATTCCCTCAGGCACGGTGGTTCAACCGCCATCCATCTCCGTGCGATCACCACTTGCGCAAGTGAGAATAAGGAAAATAAATACCGATGGATATTTCTGTCCATTTCATCTACTAGGGATAAACCAAATAGACAAATCCTAGGATTGATTGGCATTGAGATAGAGAGAGTACCCAGGGAACAGTCCCAGACCGACCTTCAAAATCTAGACACCGCACGGCAGGTCCATAGCATATGCCAGAAGGGGAAAAGCCACACCAGACACAACTATCATCAGTAGTCCTACCCATCCTAACCATATGCTGGGGCGTGAGGTAGACTCTATGTAGTAGATAATAGTGAACCTGTCTAAAACGCAAAAAAGATGTAGCATATTTAGTGGATGCCAGTACCTCCTCCCACTCCTCCTCCACCAACTCCCCCAAATCCTCCTCCCATCTAGACTTCAACCGGGGCAAACTATCGGATTGGGCCGCCCTCAGGGTTGAATAAATCCCGGATATTGCACCCTTAAGTAACAAATTCAAAGTGAGCTGTTTTTTTTAAATCAGGTATTTTTTATTGAACTTTCTTTTAAGAAACAAAAATAAAAATACATACAAAACATACATACAACCCCCGGGGCAGACCCTACCCATATGTCTCCCACTCCAGGGGAGAACAGACCCAGAAGAGACCAGGGGACACCAAAGAGATACAAGGAGGCACTTTACTATTCATCAGGGGGAAGATCACCCAACCCATCCAGGGCATCAATATAATACGGTGAGTCCATTCAAGGAGCCCACACTTTATAGAACTTATGTAACGCCCTCCTGGTGGTGTAGACAAATTTTTCGTGACTGATAGTATCATTCACCAACGAGATCCACTGGCCATAAGAGGGGGGAGTCACCGCCATCCATGCCCTTGCAACTATAACTTTAGCAAGTGACATCAGGGAGAACAGATATCTGTAGGTTGCCATGTCAAACGTTTTGGTTAATGTTAGGCCAAAAAGGCAAATTTTTTGTTCGATTGGTATGGAGATGGACAGGGTACTCAACGCAGCCCCCCACACCTCCTTCCAGAATCTCAGGACCAGCGGGCAACACCACAACAAATGCCAATAATCCCCCGGGTGGACTCCACACCTATGACACCCGTACTGAGCGTTGACCCATCCGCACCAACATGACAGGAGTAATGTACACTCTGTGGAACATATAAAAGTGGACCTGCTGTAGACGCACCGAAGACATAGCAGCTCTCAAGCATCCTTGCATATCCGCCCAGTCCTCATCATCCACACTACCTATGTCCCCTTCCCACCGCTGCCGCAGTAAATCCAAAGCATTCGGGGCGACCCCATCAATCAATCTGGAATATAGCATAGAGATAGTACCTCTAGAAGGAGCTCCTTGAAGCAAAACTTTGACAGGAGAAGATGCCAGCACCGGGAGGGTATTGCCATATATTAACCGTAATGCATGTCTAAGTTGGACATATCTATAAAGTTGTGAGCCAGGAAGGGAAAATTCCTCTGTCAACTGCAGCAAGGATTTCCAGGAGTTTCCTCTTATTAACTGCCCAAGTGCCGTTATACCATAACGCCCCCACACCAAAGGTCCCTCCAAAGTGAGTAACTCCTTGAAGGAGGGATTATTCCATAGGGGAATCTCCGGGTCAAGCCCTCTCTCCCCCAATAAACCACAGACGGCAGTGCATATGCGCCGTGCCTGAATAAGCAGGGGCGGAGTAGACCTAGGCCCCCGAGACACCAGCAAATGCTGCATCAAAGTGAGCTGTTTAACAAGAGATATAATTATGTGGGGATTACAGTTCTGAAATTGTGCTTGCAAGGCATGGTGGAGTTGAAGGTATCTGTAAAACCACGAAGGGGGTAAATGAAATTCCTCCTGCAACTGGGTAAATGATTTGAGGGTGTCTCCCATGTATAGATCACCCAACATTCGCACCATACATCCCCCACACTCTCCTGCCCTGCAGACCAGACAGCTCTCGTAACTCCGGGTTACTCCACAACGGGGTTTCTGGGTCCAGACCCACACCATTCATCAGACTATGCACCCTGCCTTCCACACCAACCTAGCCTGGCGCAAGAGCTGTGCCCCTCCCTCTCCAGTGCCACCCGCCAACAGATTTTGAATCGCAGACCAATCAGAACCCCTCCAACACCTCAAAAAGAAGCTAGTAGTTTCATCCAAACTATTTTTCGCCCAACCAAGCAAATGGGTAAGCTGCGTCGCTAAATAATAGAGTTGTAGATTAGGCAGCGCCAAACTCGCTTCCTCCTTATCTCTTTGTAACTTGCTTAGACTAACCCGCGTCCTGCCCCCCCGCCCAGACCAATGAGAAAATATAACAGTGTATAGACTGAAAAACATGTTTAGGCAGGTATAGTGGGGAGTGCTGCAACGGGTATAAAAATTTTGGTAGCATGATCATCTTGATCAAGTTGACTCTGCCCGTCATGGAGAGAGGGAGCTTCTGCCACACTTTAGTTTTGTGTTTGAGGTATTTTGTAATGGGATCCAAATTAAGAGTGACATACTCAAAGGGATCAGATGTAATTCGTATTCCCAAATATGTAAATTCCTTCGTCCAAACCAATTGATGGCTCCCTCCCTCCATCTCCCGGGCACCCCGACCAAGGCCAAATAAGTTCGATTTGTTCCAGTTAATATGTAATCCTGCATAGGAGCCAAACTCCTCCATTGCTGAGAGCAGATTTGTCAGGGAGTCACCAGCATCCGCAAGAAAGAGGAGCATGTCATCTGCATATAAAGCAATTTTATCAGGGGACCCCCCCCAGTAGGGAGCCCTCTAATGTCCTTCCTCCCGCGGATTAAACAAGCCAGCGGCTCCACTGCCAAGGCGAAGAGCATGGGCAACAGTGGGCACCCCTGCCTAGTACCCCGCTCGAGTGGAAGTGATTAACTGGTATGGCCATTCACGCATATGCGCGCAGTAGGTGCCGAGTACAGAATCTGTACCAATTTAATAAACCTATCTTTAATAAACCTATCTCCCATGTTAAAACGGTGGAGTACCTCCCACAGGTAGCTCCATTCAGCCGAATCAAACGCCTTGGCCGCGTCCAATGACGCGATCACAGCCTCGCTCTCCTCCCCCCTCTCCAGCTGCAATCTCATATAGAGACGTCTCAAGTTGGTAGTTGTTGTTCTTCCAGGCATGAAGCCTGTTTGATCCGGATGAATGACCCCCCCCGATAACCACATTAAGTAAAATGGCCAAAATTTTGGCCAGAATTTTCACATCAGTAGGGAGAAGTGAAATGGGTCTGTATGATTCAGGTCGGAGCGGGCCTTTTCCAGGTTTCGGAATCAGGACAACTAGAGCTTCCGACATAGTGGGGGGGGGAGTTGACCAGAGTCAAAGATCAGGTTAAAAGCTTCCAGCAACTTTGGTACCAAAAATTCCCGGTACTTTTTATACACTTCACCTGGGATACCATCAGAGCCCGGGACTTGTGATTCGGAATAGATGATATGGCAGCTTCTATCTCCATCTCCGTGATAGGAGCATTCAGGAGAGCACACGCTGCATGGTCAAGCTTTGACAGCTGGATCCCCTCCAGATAGGAGATTAGGGCGTCAGCAGAGTATTGCACCTGCGATTTGTAGCAGTCATGAAAATAATTATAAAAAACCCCAGCTATAGCAGGTCCCTCGTATTGTAACCTATCATTGTGGTCTAGTATGGCCGCTATAGTTTGGGTTGATAACTCATCTCTCGCCAATCTGGCCAGATAACTACCACAATCGTCCCCATTTAAAAATTAGTTATGTTTAGAAAACAAAAATTTGGACTTTGTTTTGTCTGTGAGATAACAAACCCACTCCGTTTGAGCCTTAAGCCAATCTATTCTATCCGTAAGGGAGTGCAACACAAGGTACCTGAGTTCCGAGTCTCGGCATTGTTGTTCTAATAGTTGCTCTGACTGCCTATGTTTTTTAAATTTGGAAATCTCCTTGATAAAAGAGCCCTTCATATATGCCTTGAAGGCATCCCAGGTAATAGGCGACCCCCCACCCATAGGGTTATTAGCAAAGAAGCCCTCCCACACGGGTACTACGCTCTCCCCCTGGGCAAGCAAGTCCAACCAATAGGGGTTCGATTTCCAGAAGCGGATACCAGTGGGGCACCAGGTTTGAAGGGTAAGGAGCAAAGGGGAATGATCTGATATCCCTCTTGGGAGATAATCCGATTCCAGCACTGAGGGCAGAAGACCCGGGGAGAGAAGTGCCATATCTACTCGAGAGAAAGCATGGTGTGATGCTGAGTAACAGGAGAAAACAACCTTATCGGGATTATGATGTCGCCATACATCCACCAGCCCCAGAAAAAGGAGAGGAGACCAATGGTGGAGGAGAGCCCGCCTCCCGCCACCTATCCAGTGCAGGGTTTAGCACATTGTTAAAGTCGCCCATTAAAATCACCTGAGAGGAGGGAAATTTAGCCATATATGTCATCACTGGTTTTAGGAGATTACTAGAATAGGGAGGAGGGATGTACTGTGCCATCAAGAGGAGGGGGAAAGTGTCAATGGAGGCCTTAATGAAGACATATCACCCGCCAGTGTCTATGTGAACATCTTCCAGGACAAAGTTAATTTGTTTTCGGACTAAAATAGAAACACCCCGGGAGTGCGTGGAAAAGGTGGAGTGGTAGGCCCATCCCACCCATTGGCGTTTCAAGGAAAGTATTTTCCCTCCTGTCAGGCGAGTCTCCAATAAACAAATATCAGACCCGTTTCCTGAGAACAACAATCTTTTAATCCCATCATTGAGCCCCCTAACATTCCACATTAGGATTGATAAAATCTTAGCCCTACGCTCAGCCATAGATATTATGTATACTCACAAACGATGCGGGTGAGGCCCCGTGGCAATACCTGAAGATACTCCCCCAGGGAAATAGGACAGCCCGGCGCGACACCAGCCAAACCCCAACCACACTGACATCAGCATTAGGATAAAAAACAAACAGTTATGAGAACAGCATTTGGAAAATACATACAGTAATACAGTGTGAAAGCTCGTCAAAACCCAGCAGCATATTGATAACTCTATTGATCTGCAACCAGAATAGATAAACCCGACTAATTGAACAACTGACCAATAATACAAGTCCCCAACCATCCCCCACCCCATATACCCTTTTAGAACTAAGGTATACCTAGTTTCCCAAAAATAAC
>WWET01001378.1:242216-258941 GCA_011038615.1 Limnodynastes dumerilii | reverse complement strand
AAAAAAAAAAAAAAAAAAAAAAAAACAAAAAAAACCCCAGCCCTGTATTCACTAAAGGCGATTTGAACAAATCGCCTACAGTGTGATTTGAAATCATCAAAAATAAAAAAAAAATCGCAGCCAGAGAGGTGATTGTGATTTCAACAAGTTCTGCATGGCTGAAAGCCTTAGCCATGCTGTACTGATCGAACTACAAGATCAGCAAAGCTGACCCTTGTAGTTCTATCAGCACTACATGGTAAGACTACTAACCATGCAGCGCTGCGTGTAGTGTGTTAAAAAAAAAAAACAAAGCACAAAACATACATTAACCCCTTACATCCTTTAATAAAGTATGCATGTAAAACAAAAATATTCCTTAACTAATTATGTTCCCTAAATGTGTGCACTTACCTCTGGGAGTCATCTCTCCTAATCTAAGTGTAATGTAATGTGTGTTGTAATAAAATTAATAAAAGGTTTGGGCACTCACCGTTTGATGTCATCTTGGGAAGCGTTCTGTTCTTCATTGGAGTCTGTGCTCAGCTTGCTTGAAGTGTCCAGTCCGGTTCTCTGGATGTTCTCCTGTTGCCACGATGCTGGCAATCTCCTCTTCTTCATCCGGGCTGCTTCTAATAACGAATAGGTCACTAGGGGGCAGTGTTTTATATAAGAGATGCTCACTTGACACCATCAAGATTATTATCTAAATCATTGCACCAACCATGTACCAATCTTGCCGTCATCGCTGTAGCTGCTGCCGGCTTCAGAGCTGCGCCAGCAATAGAGTGTTGCTTTTTCAAGCCAACTTCCATCTTTTTCTCCATGAAAGATGTTGAAGTCTTCTAATAGTAATGTGGTCTTGCGAGACAATCTTGCAATTTTAGCATACACATTTGAAGGATTTTCCCATTTTTTAACCTCCTCCTGACAAAATGGGTACAACTTCAACATTTTGTGAGAAATCAGAAGTATTTTTTTTCGACACTTCCTCTATCACATAAGGGCTTGGGATATTGGAAAGATCCGAGACTTCTTTTTCTTATCCTTAAACAGCATAACTTCCAATGTAATTAGAATCCAATGGGATTCCTCTATATTCAGAGATTTGTGAATTAGCTTCAGCAAGTTACTCACAAGGGGCCGGATCCAGACCTAAGGTCGACTTACGGACACCCGAGGTCATTACGGCCATCCTTGTAGCGGGGAGTGTACGTGCATTCCCCACTCTCGGTAGTAAACTTGAACACTTAAGTTTTATTACCTTAACTTTTACGATCACGTATGCGGCCTTAACGGGGCTTCCCTTGACCTGTCCCCTCATAACCATGTCTATTTCCACTTTCACGGCAGAGATACAACATTTGTAATGAGGGGTACAGCCCCTTTCTTGTAAGAGACTTACGGCGTCGTAAGAAGGTTGTGCACATGTGCACAACCTTCTAGACAGGGGAATTACGTACGTGATGTACGTAATTCCTGTCATCCGTAGGGCAGGATGGGGCCCAAGGTCTTGATATATATCCGCCTTAGCGTGAGAATGAATAGATCCCTCACCTGACAAGGATTTATCAGATAATAACTGTAAATCAGGTTCTTAGTCCTGTGACTTATCACTTAAGCTTGACCTAGGCCGTTTAGCAGAAAACTTCCTTAGTCACGAAAGTGTCAGCTAACGCTGATTTTATCAATTGCACTAACTCCAATATCTGCTTTGAAGGCTGTTGTTGCTGTTTAGTTTTACAGTCTTAGCAAATTATTCCAACATATTTGTCTTGCAGTGGTGCATCACATAGTGAAGAGAGAGACACATGCAGATCTGGAGATCTGTTCTATCATTGCTGGTCTCTGATCTACAAGAAACACTACTGACTAGTTCCAAAACTAAAACTAAATGAAAGGTTTGAGATACCCTGATTTTTGTGGACTTTTCTCCTCCATGTTCAGCAAGCAACTAGGTAGAACACCGTCAACGTTCCTTCTGTCAGGAGCGGTTTAAAAAACCCTTCTGACACTTACTGATGACTATACATCGGATTATATGCACTATCAAAATGCCAAAATATGCACTAAAAAAGGGTGAAATATGCACAAAATATGTACAATCAAAATACTATTTATTATTAGAATTAACGTTTATTTTCACAATATATGGGAAGCAGTACTCACATGTTGATCGTTCTGGTATTTTTTGATGAAGGTATTCGCTTGTCACAAACCTTGCAGAAAATCACAGTGCCATCAGTTGTAAATTGGCCTGGGGGATTTTTTATCCAAGATTCCATTAAAGTCTTGGTATTTTTTTTCACTGGCGGCATTTTTTCAAGATTTTCGTAGGTTAACACAGCGAGCAATTGAATGATAAACAATTGAATTGCGTGAAGCAACGAGTGCCGTACTCCCTTCCCCCCACGTGCGCCGCATCCCGCCAATGCTTTTGCCTAGTTGATCTATCTGCTATTTCTTTGATGAAGGTATTCGCTTGTCACAAACCTTGCAGAAAATCACATTGCCATCAGTCGTAAATTGGCCTGGGTCATTTTTTATCCAAGATTCCATCAAAGTCTGGGTATTTATTTTCACTAGCGGCATTATTTCAACAAAAATAAGATTTTCGTAGGTTAACAAACACAGCGAGCAATTGAATGACAAACAATTGAATTGCGTGAAGCAACGATGTGCCGTACTCCCTTCCCCCCACGCGCACCGCATCCCACCAACGCTTTCGCCTAGTGCGAGCCAGCAGATCGGGTTCAGTGCGCCTGCCGAGTGCGTGTGAGGCGCACGTCACTGGCTGCGGCCCGCCACCGGTCCCGCGTAATACAACACGCCTAACACATTTAATTACTGAAATAAGTACTGTCAATGAAAAAGTACTAAAATATGCAATAACGCTATAAAAATAGCGTTTTATGCATTTGCATATGCAAACATGCAAATGCATATAATCCTATGTCTACTGATGACGTTGTGCCCTTTTCAAATTGATAAACATAGGCTACATAAAAATGGCTGCACACATAGCCATGTCACAACTCCACTGATGTCCCTGCTAACCCGCCCTCATTGCTAGGGGCGGGCCTACAGTGCTGTGCCGAGGACTGGACGCATCAAGGCCGGCTCCAGTCTCTCTCACACGCCAAGCTGCCGAAGCGCTGACAGAGGGAAACAGGTAAGCCTCACAGAAAAATAAATACAACCTACCCTTCCTGAACTTTGACAGGATAGAAAGAAAGACTCGGAAGGAAGGGAAAGCAACACTTATATACCACCGGGTATTTCTTTCTTTCCTGTTGGACTTCAAGTAGGGAAGATTAACCCACCGTGTGCTGCTGACATAGGAGGAGCAATTAGGAAACAATGATTAAGAAAAGACCATTTCTGGCGAGTTAATGGCGATTTTCAAATCACTGTATTTGTCAAACACAATGTTAGTATATCTGACTCCAAAACTCATTTGCCTTGAGATGCAGGTCTCTTCCCTATATCTCTTTTCTTTTAAGAAATTCAGGACATTTTTTTTTTTTTTGCAAGTTTTCAAAAGTTATGTCACTAGATCTCTTTGTATAGTTCCTTAGGGCCTGATTAGTAATATTGGCTTTGCAGCATTAACCATTAGTTATGAAGTTGCCACTGAGCTCAAATTAATTTCTCTTTTAATCCGAGTCTTGCAAGTGGAAGCTTGTATAGTAGAAACATTTCTTTAAAATGTGACATTTACTAACAAAAAAAAAAACAATCTGTGATTACAGTAACAGAATAAGGCATTATTAAAAATATTTCTATGGTAATTTAGTCAGAATGGTCTGGATCCAGCAAATAAAATCATGTCATGAAACACACAGAACACAGAACTTAACAGCATTTCATTTATTCAGCATTTTTAGTACAATTCGTTATATTCCTTCTAATGAAACATCTCTGCACCACAACTTTGATAAAAATGATATTTCTTTAAAAGAGTTAATTAATTGCACATTTTATTCTCTACGGGTTCTTACTCTAGAAGTTTACATTTCTTCCAGAAGTCATTATAATGTACTGGTCCCTTAATCTGTTGCAGAAATTTATTAAATGAAAACACAGGCACTTTAAGCTATCAATTTAGGCATTAGCCAATATTATGAATAAATATGTAACTTTTTTATGTGACAGAATTGCACATAATAAACGAGATGTGTCATTTCCGCAAAGCAGGGAAGGACAGTCTATACTGAGGTATGCCTTCACATATAATTGTAACAGATATCCAAAATCACAAACAGGATTAATGCAAGCTAAAAATATTTTAGAGGATGGCACTTTGAAATAGGCATATGGCAAAAGTATATAACTGACCGTAAAAATTGCTAAATAAATCTTTAGGATCTGATGTAACGTTTTGTATTATCACCCAGAGCAATTAAATGAAAATATAACCCAAACCTGAGGATGGTCATGCCCCCAAAAAAACAACCAGTTTTTTTTTTTTTAACTTATACTGAAGTGTAAGAAATATCTGTTCATTAAACTTGCCCCCCACCTTCCTTCCAAAATACATACATTTGTGTAACAGCTTGTATGCAGTGTTCCTTGTTCTTCATTTTCAGCACATTCCTTTGATGTTTTAAAAAGCAATACTCTAACTGTACTTCCATTTAATTATAGTTTCTACTAAATATTAATGAGGAGTAAAGATTGCCACTTCTTTACTGTGTTCGTAGTTGATAGTCTATTAGACAAATGAGAAGAAGAGTAAAAAAGAAAAAAAAAAACAATCTGTAAATGGCAAAATCTATAGGGTATCTCTACATAATACTTATTAAATAATTTTTTACATGCAACAACTTATTTAAAAACAAATATCAAACCGCTTTGTAGACTCAAAAGCATATTTTGTCTTTACTCTTATAAATACACTTAAAAGTTGATTGATTAATGATTTTAAAGTAAATGCCTCCCTAGTGATTACAACACACTATGGAAGCTTTAACTTGCAATTTTGACTTTTTTCCCCCTTGCCTTATCGATTGTGCTCTGCAATGCCCAGAAGAAATCAGTTAACTTCTTCTAGTGCACTCATTTCAGATTTAACGTTTTATGCAATTCTATTTACAATAACCTAGTGTGAGTTGTACTTTACCTCCATTCTGGGTTATATATCGCACCCATGGCAGAGCCTGGTAACCACTCTTCTCAATTATTTTCAAGTAACGAACCTACAGAAAAATGAATTGAGAGGTTTGTGTTTTTAAAGAAATAGACACTTTCAATTTAAAGTTGTATGCAATGTTTTTCAGATTTAATTTGAAAAACATATGTGTACCTGGATTCCAGAGGTGGTAAAATATGGAATCTCAAACTTTACACTGATGGGTGGTTTTCCCTCTTTATCCTCTGCTTCAACACTTGGAAGGCCAAAGTGGGCTCTCATAAGATACTCCTTTCCACCCTGAAATTACAGAATCAGATATTAAATTACTCTGCTAGTGACATCAGATATTGTTAAATGAAATTATTATATTATATTTTATAAGCTGTACCTCAAGGAATATGGTGATTTATATATTTCTCCAGAGAAAAAGCCAATTTTCAACATCAGTTGAAGGAGGTATAACATAAACCAGGGCTTGATAAATCTGTCAAGTCGCCATGACTACCAGGAGTTTGACTCTGGCACCCGGAGTGACCTAGAAAAGGTGAATCCAGGTGCCAAAAACAAATGATTGTCCATATGACAACAGTTTGCTGAAAAACTAGACTACCAAATTTTGGTCTGGCCAGATTTACTAAACTGCAGAAAAGGAAAAGTGTAGATCTTGCCCGTAGTAACCGATCATATTCTATACCTCACTTTCCTATAACATACTAGAATGTCAACTAGAATCTCATTGATTTCTATAGGCAACATTTTAACTTTCAAGCAGTATAGTGTATCTAGCCCCTAGAGTAGAATGTATGCACATACATATATATATATATATACACACACACATTATATATATATATACACACACACACATTATATATATATATATACACACACACACATTATATATATATATACACACACACACACATTATATATATATATATACACACACACACATTATATATATATATATACACACACACACATTATATATATATATATACACACACACACATTATATATATATATATACACACACACACATTATATATATACACATACACACACACACACACACACACACACACCGTGTCAAGACCTGGTAAGCTACTAAAACATGGCAAATAACTAATACAGTATCCTTCATACACAGAATGTATGAGAATTACAATACCTGTACACATGATTAAGATATGGTAAAGAGAAGTAAAAGCTGATAGATAAAAAACTGAAGAACAACCATTTCCATCAGTTTCATCAGCAGAGACAGTCATGGATGGCAACGCAACTCAACACTAATACTATCCTAAATGTAAAGGTGTGTGACCAGTACAATATAGCAGCTCTACTATTAGTGACAAGCATTTTAGTTTAATAGCTACAAATAAAAATTTTATGTAATTTCTGTTACCAAATAAACCTCAGTAGGTGATTATCTGTCAACTAACTTGTTTTAATTTAGTATAAGATACACCTATACGTGTAGGGTTTGTAAATAAAGAAAATACACTACACATGGCAGTGTTTCTTACCGGGAAAGATTTTATAGACCACACTATCTCACTGTTTTCTGGCACCCATTTCACACTCCCTACTGTGGTCTTGAACTTGGGAGAATCAGCATCATTTGGGACTGGTATGTGAATCTCCACATTGTTAGCAGTTGATCTTCGTTTGAACTGACTTTTGGCCTATGGCAAAGAGAAAATATGAATACGTAGAAGCAGGATCTATTTATTTTAACAGTTTATATAACCAATATGCATAATTTTGAGAATCCTAGTAACTTTCCACTGGTATGAAAAACAGAAAGAAAAAAAAAACACAATCAATGCAAAAAATTACTTATTTCTTACTATTTACTAAAAGGTTTTTATATAGCACCATCAGATTAGGTAGTGCTTTACAGAACATTCACATTGGAGCTACATTCCATGTTCCCTAACACACATACACACAAAGACTAGGGTTAATCCAGTTAGCAGACAATTAACCTACCAGCATGTTTTTGGCATGTAGGGGAATACCCACACAAACCCAGGGAGAACATACAAACTCCACACAGATAAGGGCTAGTCTGGGAATCGAACTTATGACCTCAGCAATGTGAGACAGAAAAGCTAATCACTTACCCACTGTGCTATTTTATGTGTTTATGTTGTCTATGGGTATGACTTGTCAGTTTACCATAAAGTGATGGGATTAAAAATGTATTTGCACAGTAACAATTTTATGACAACTGCTGATAGTAAAGCAGGAACGGGCCGGAACCTCAAATATGTCTGTCTTTCATACACGGCCGAAATTTGCTGAAAGGTAGCTACTAACGAAACGATACCTAGATTATGTACAATAGTTACTACGCATGCGTAGTAACTAGCTATCGGCAAATTACGGCCGTGTGTGGAAGACAGACATAGTTGAGGTCCAGGACCGACAGGTGGATCGTGACGTCATCTCCAGGGATGCTGTGCAGAGAACGGCATTCAGGCGCCCAGTACCCGGGTTGTTTACATCGCAGCGCCGCTGCCTTCTCTGATCTTTCCATCTCTCCCCTGGTATGACTTTCTGGTCCCGTTTTTAACTACTTTGTTCATTGGAATGTGTATTAATAAATTGTTTTCTTTTTATTCCCTATGCACATGAGTTATTGGCTGTGGCTGGTGGTCAGATATTGTGACAGCATATGCTGTATGGACAATTTTTAGCTCTCATTTATTGCATGGACGCGTTTATTGGAACTGTTTGGTTTTATATAAGTTCAGGTGTCTTCAATTACTGGCGCTGAACTTATTAACGGACTATTTCCAGTGGCACTAACTTGGTACATTACAACAACATCTGGATATCGTTACTGTGATTTTACCACATATTATTGTTTTGGATGTTTTCATGTTTTAATATTTATTTTTATTGTTGCACACTCAGTTAGAATTTTCACTATTTATTGGGACATTTTATCTGTTTGAGCACTCCCCTGTCGTTGTGAGAATCACTCAGCGCCCCATATCGGATATCACACCATTTTATGTAAATAGTTGAGGATCCGGCCCAATATTCTTAAAACACCTTATAAAAACACCTTAAATTAACACTTTCCTGGCATAGTTAATAAAAGTCGAACTTGATGGACAGGTGTCTTTTTGTCAACATCATCAGCTATGTTAAAACTGCAGATGCCCTGAATTATGCAAACCCCAAAAACAGGTTATAACCACGTAGCTAAATTATAATATACATAACTATGATATAACATATAAAACTGGAAATGTATAGATTAAAAACTTTATATGGTTTATGTTGGGCTAAAATAAGCAACTACAATAGCAGTCAGTACCACAAAAAAAAGCTGTTCATGTGCATATGCCCTAATCTTTCAGGGAATATTTGTAAAGCAAACATCATATAGTTGCATGGCCTCTAGTTTATTTTCAACCCTCTGAAGACACAGTATGCCTATAAAAGGGCTATAAAGCAGCATTACTACTTCTCTCTTTCTATTACTAATTTCTCTCCCACTGCGACAATGCATTTGACTTGCCTTACTTATTGCTTTACTATATTTCTACGCATAAGTCTCATGAAATAGTGGCTACTAGATCCCTTTCCTAATCCTTGACCATTCTTTCAATCTACTCGACAAATACCGGTTGTCAGGTTGCCATAATGACTGGAAATTGAGACCTGTCTACCAGGCTGTTGTGAAAGAAATCCATTGGTTCATCCATGGGGTGACCCCTATGGCCACCTCCCCTGCTGGTCAGCTGAAACATCAGGACAGAATCTTCCCTGAGGTTTCCAGGCAAGACCTTCCATTGGTTTATGCTGGGCAAAACATTGACCCCCATTGTTCTGGGCCTTCCCCTCAATGACTTTGGCAGTTAGAAGTGGCAGATTTCTGGGAGGGAAGAGATAGGTTCCAGCATGGGGGCAGGGCTTAATTATGTAATTTATGCAAATGGCATCATGAAGCCCCATCCCCTGTCCATCAATACGATTAGTCATATTGTTACTTAGTAGGTAATTAGGTAGGGTTTGATGATGCAAATTACATCATCGATTCCCGCCCTATCCCTACTAACACAAGGATCCACCATATTGAGAGAAAGGGGTGTGTAGCTTGAAGTTGTCATTTGCATTAAATCACGCCCTTAAGCCTGGTGCCTTCCACTGGATGGTCAGTCGTGATCAGAGTTTGGCTGGAATGAGGGTGGAGCTTATTCTGAAGAATGGATTTGGAAGAAAACTTCACAGAGTGGTAACATTGGACCTCATAAGATATACCAGGAGGCTGGACCTTCCACTGGTGTACACTGGGCAGAACTTTGACACATGGAGCCTGTTCTAGTCCTTCCACTGGATAACATTACATCAACATGTAAGAACTGTCCTGATTTGCAGGCAGCAGGACAGGACTTATGAAAAAGAGAATGCAGTTTGAAAGAAAAAGGTCATTTGCGGGTGCAGTTTGGCTAAAAAAAGGGAGGGGCTTAAATGTTGACAGCTACATTCAACTCATTTATAAGTTAATAACTTAAAGATTTAAAACCAATGCTGGGCACTTCTGCTAGTGTGTGTGTATAGCACTGACAATCATTTTGTTTACCCCTTCTTTTGTGTAAAAAGGCATACTTTCTACATGATACCATGCATAACAAACAAATATATTAAAACAGTGCTGGTCCAAGTACAGATTTCTAGAGAACTCCACTGGTAACCTTTATATCCCCTGCTTTTTGTATAATTGCGCCCAAAGTGACATTTTCTCCAATAATCCTTATTAAAGTTGTATACATTAATAACCCTCTTACAATAAAAAAAAAATGTATACCCTGGTATAGCTAGGTCCCAAGGCAGACTTAGTAAATGATTTTACTTTAGAATTATTTTTTACCCATCATACTACAATCTCCAATACTTATCTTGTGCTGCATGAGGCCTCTCAAATGCACTACTTTGGCCCTATCATACTAATGACAGATACTTTAATATCTATTTTGTCTTTTTTTGCAATTGCTTAACAGGTGCAAAAACAAAAGAAAGTTAAAACATTTCTGAAAGTCTCAAAGTAATTCCCCGCATCAGAAAAAAAAATACTGTACTCCTAAGGACAGGATCCTAAAATAAACTAAAGGAGTGTTCTCCAATCAAAATAATTGGAAACAGCTCCCTTTTAGTACCGTGCCACAGAACATACCAGGATGGAATTCAGGATACAGATCCGCCATGGTATTTCGACAGTGGGACTGACCAGTGCTCGGAGGGGAAACGATTACGCTCTGTGGGCGGCATGTAAATTGGCTTTGCACCACTACCTTTGTATATATGGATGGTGCAGTATTTAGGGTCCTTGGGGCTTAACTACGTATGAGCTAAGGGATTGGCCTCCCTTCGCTCTTACAGAGAGTAGGAACATGGCAGCTCTGTCTCAGCAGTGGAGGTCTGGATTTGTTCTCAAATTACTATGGAGGTATGATTTTCTTTCTGTAATGTCCTTACATCCAAAAGGAAATATGCACAGTATGTTATATATATGCAATATATAATTTTACCACTGTATTTCTGAAGAGAAACTTTACATGTAACCATATCAATGCCAAGTCCTACTAGAAGAAACATCTGTGTACTTACTTTGATCATGTATTCAATTCGACTGTGGGAATGTTTTTCTATTACAGATTCAATCCAGATAAGCGGCTTCACCTGAATGTTTCCAAGAAAAATTACATGGATTTGTTAAGGGTCGATATAAAGTTCAGCAATACCCATAAATATACCAACAAGTCACCTATTTAATAAAACTCTGTATGGACTGACAAAGCTTAACTGTTAAAAATAGTACTGGTCATCTCAAATAAACCTAATAAATATGATTCTGACATTAAAGATAAACAAACTATTTAAAATTATGTTTTCCTTATTCGTGTGCCTCTATGGACCTGAGCATGTGTAACCTACAAAAATACTTGCATGAGTGTTCAAGCGGTAAGACATGAGCTCAAACTCCCCATCAGGAGGTATGAAAGAAATTGTTCTGTCATTTTCAAATCTAGATAGACGAACACACTGGTGGAACTTGACATCTTCCAACTCCACCGACTTGCTCTTTCCCCCTAGGAAAAAAATATGTACAAAAAATGTATTACACTGCCGATATAGGAAGAATTAAAAGGAATAAAACAATATTTTCACTGTTGTACAACCTTTGCTTGCTCCAATTTCCTCTAACACTCATACTTGTATTAGTGTGCTGTGTGGCAGAGATTTTATTTAAATTTTTGCTAGTGGAAGCTACCAATGCAAATTTCAATAGCAGCATTATATATTCTTGTCATTTGCATACCAAATGTAATATTAATATAATACTAATGTTATACTAATATAAATGTAATACTGTAATTAAAAAAAAGTCACTAATACTCAGCATGTTCTATTTTAACCTTTGACACAGTTAAAATGCTTCTCTATATTATAGATCAGAGTCCAAATCAAAATTTATATAATGGCAACATGTCAAAAGCCTGATTTGAATATATATATTTTTCCTCTAGAATGGTGGAATTTACTGCAGACCATTCAGGATTATTTTCATCTATTGTCAGAGATGGTACACAAGTGCCTCCTTTGTATGGGTAGCTACAAGCATTTGCTACTGAAAACGAAACTTGTAGTCTCAATTTTGTTAAAAAGGACATAAACCTGAACTTGTTCTTTTCAAGCTATGCTTTAAATTAAATAGAAATATTCAAATACACAAATATAAGATGGTGCCTTCTATTTTTAGGAGTAATGTAAAATGGAAATTTAAATAAATGACTAATGAAGTGGGTATGCATATCCTTTAAATGCATTGTGTGGTAGAAATCGGTTTTGTTACAGAAAATTATTTCCCCTTATCTCTACAAAAGTTACCACTAACAAGAGATAAGCTGGACACATACTGGCATTTTTTTTAAATGATTCGACATCAATACTGTAATTAGTCACAATTCTGCACCTTATCTTTGTACTGTCCACATTAAACCTATTCCCTGCTGGATCATTCAGTACTTAACAGCGCACTCTTAAGAAAGCAGACATTGGGCATCATTGATCTTTAAAGTTTGGAGCTCCTAAAAATCAAAACCCACAATGTAATGCAGTTTCAGTCAATTCTTACACAATAGTAACATGTAGGAGCTATGTGACAATTATGTGAACTGCACGGTAATCGTCAAAAAACACTCCAGTGTATACACAGCTTACAAAATAACAATAAATAAAAAGACTAACTACTTACGTCCTGTATTTTCAAAGAGAACTTTGTCATTTAACCCAAGGCGCAGTTCTGGCATCCCAGACAGAAACACTCTCATCTTAATGGATCCTACTATCTCACTGCGCAGGACATTTCCATTAGCACTCACCTACGGGAAAAAAAAAAAAAAGTTCAGTAATAAAAAAAAGTGATACAGAATACAGAAAACACAGCATGTGCGTGACTACACTATTGGAAGTGTCATTAGTTGGAAGGTTGTATCAAGCAGATTACATAACCATTTGGTAGCTCAGATGTGAGCATGACTTCACTTCCCCAGAGGAAGCTATCGGAAATGTCATTAGTTGGAAGGCTGATCATGATCATACAGCTCGATCAGATGTAAATGCATGTGCAGATTGCAAAATCGTGCAATTTACAATACAATCGATTAAAACTGAACTATTTTTCAAAAGTCTGGATCTACTCCAATATAATAATAAAAAAAAAAACCAAGATAAAAATATCAATATAAAATGCAGAAAAAAAATAATTTTCAATTATTATCATTTGTTAACTTAAACATAAAATAGTTGCCTGAATAGGTAAAACTAAAACCAAAGTAAAACAGTAGATAAAAAGTTGTTTTTTTTTAAAATAAATTATTTATTTTACGTGCAAAACGGAATTCCACATTGCACAGACAAGGGTCCATAGAAAGGAATCACTATGGATAAATCATTAAATGTACAATTACCTCAAACTATTTTGTCTACAACAAAGGAATCTACATCACAAAATATATTGATCCCTATGTGCATTCTATAACCTACCCCACATCTGTTGCTATTATTCAAATCTAAAGAACAAAGATCATGGAAATGACATGAGAATGAATTAAAGATGGCTATTTCTGTTAAGATATTACCTAACACCATGTTAGAAAATAGCTTTGAATCAAGAAACATTTGCTACACTTCCTTTAAGCTGTAATGTATGCAACCTAACAGTTCCAGTATATTAAACATTTAAGTAACAATAATCTCTATATTTATTTGTATATAATCGGATATCAGACCTTAGTATATATGTCTAGTAAGTACTTACAAGCAGGTTCACAGACTCAATTACATCTAGAAAAACCTCATTCTTCCTATATTTAATTCCCTCTGATCTCCAAGACACAGCATTGGTTACAGTGGCTGGAGGACGAGGCGCTCCAGTTTCCAGCTTGTGTCCTTCTTGAGTGATGTACCTATAAAGAAAGGTTTACTGTGCAGTTTTTATTGGAAAATTTGCAAACATAATACACTTATTTATAGAAACATGCTAAATGATAATTACACCCAAACCTGAATATGCCAAAAACTTGAAAACATCACTAGTTTAAACAAGTGAATAATAGAGAGTGCACGCAATATAAATTGTCCTTAGTACTTACTCTTGCAAAATTTTGCTGTCAGTAGTTTGTGGGTAGCCAAAATCCATTAACTCGTCTAGCAACTCATATATGATGACAAAATTATCCCGAATACTTTCTTCTTCCAGTTCTTTGAAGTACTCAGAAAATACCTAAATGAAATAGAACACACAAGGCAAGCTATTCAGACTCGGGCAAGGAAACACCCCCTCTAAACTCTAATACTGATTGCAAAAGATGACATTTTCCTTCCTTTCAGCAATTCAACATCGTTATGCCCAGGTGTAAATTTCCACCTGTTTTCCAACTCTGGATCTGGTCCTATATCCCTGTAGTCCAACCTAGGCTCCAGTAAAAGACACCATTACTTTTACATTTATGGATTGCCCTCCAAAATACCTTAAAATTGTACATGATATAGATAGGCTCCTGCATTTTAGGCAAGATGGTGATACAATATTGAAGGCAACAGATTACGCACAGGACAACAATACAACTATTGTTGGAAATTTGGCAATTATCAGTTGATTCAGTTGATAGATGTCCATGTACATACTAAACAGATTATCTGTAAAACTGGAAAAGACTTCCATAAAATAATAGTAAATATAATGAGCTGGAAGAAACACCAGGGGCAGCTAATATTTACATTTAGTGCTAGAGCAGTCTATAAACGTTAAAGCCATTTTCTCACTGCAGTACTGCATGTGCCAGCATGGCTGATGCCCAGCATGTACATACTGCACAATTTTTCTGGCTAGAAGACTGCTTTGTTAAGAGCCAGGCAATTTGTGCTAGTGTGTACCCAGATTTACAGCGATTTAAAAATTATGCAATGATTCCAGCTACTTTACAAGCTTCAATATAGAGTGGTTTACATGTCTATTATGATGCCATTGCACAAGTAAAATGATTACTCAAAATATTATAATTATGCAATAAACATTTAAAAAACCTATATAATGACAGTCAATATGTATTAGTTGATGCAAGAGGTGTGAGCATGCGGCCTTTAGAACAGGTTCTTGATATGCTAAGAGGGTGGGTTCAGTCTAAAAGAGATCTCGGTGCTATAGCTGATAAGCCCCCTTTCACCAATGCAGGGTAATTAACAGTATGTTGAGTTTTGAGAGCTTGAAGTGCTTTGTCTGTCATACATTCCCGTAGCCACGACCCATAACTAGCTTAGATTTATATGGTAATGATAGACTACTGTCAGGCAGAATATATATATAGAATATGTGATCAAAGAAGGCTGTAGAATGGCTAATATGTTGGCTGTGTTTTGTTTCTTCTTTTAACAAAGAACTGCTTAAAAGCCTAAAATCATAAATTAATACTGCATGATAATTTAATAAGTACATCTACATACCTGGACAACTTTGTAAAGGAAGGAAAATACCAATGACACACAAGCATTCTTTTTAGATGTTGCAACCACTGGATTAATATTAAGGATCACACACTCATGACAAGATTAAAATACATTATACAAGATATCCATTAAATATGAATATGGTAGAACTACATAACATGGGAGATTTTATATATATCAGTCAGTCAGAGAGACTGGTTACATTCAATTACAAATATATGATAAGCCACCAGCCTTCTCGGTTTTGGTGGTCCTAACTCTAAAACTTTGGGTTATATATCATGTATTTTTTAAATTGGCAGAGGTCCCCAAGCCACCAAAACAGCTACTCTGAAACAGCACCTCCTCTCAGCTATCCCAGACACGCTTTAAAACAAATACACAAAACAGAGGTTACTCAAATCAATTCCACCATATTCGTATTTAATAGATATCTCATGTTTTTTTGTTGTTTTTTTTTAGATCAGTGCTCCTCAACCAGTGTGCCATAGAACGTTGCCAAGTGTGCCGCAGTGCAATTCCTCCAACAGGAGAAAAAGCACTGGAAGACCTTGCCTTAAGGAAATAAGGGGATACTGGGGAGGCTGCAGACACATGAATGGGGGCTACTGGGGAGGCTGCAGACGCATGATGGGGGCTAACATAGTTAAATTAGTTAAAAAAGTTATTAGCTGCGATTTTAAATTTTATGAAATTAAAAATAACAATTAAATGTAATATCTGTGTATGCACAATGCAATTCCTGCTTTTTTTGGTATATTTTGCTTTTGGTGTGCCGTGGAATTCTGGGAAGGGCTTGGGTGTGTCAAGGGTGAGAAAAGGTTTAGGAGCACTGTTTTAGATCATCCACTTATAAAATATTATAACAATCAAAGAAAGGATACAGTATAAATTATTGTGTTTGATCCACATGAAACGGACTCCTCCATGAGCCAATATTGGTGAAAGAGCACCTTCTTCCTCCTTCTCCATTAAGATTGGCATGAAATGCTCAACTTCAGACATGTCCACATCTCCGCGGTAATTGCGACAAATAAGGACCTACAAGGAAGATAGAAAATAATAAATATCAAAAAATGTTTTTTTTTATTTTTTTTAAATCATATTCTATTTCAACATGTTTACAAAACTATGCGATTCAATTAGAATTTTGTTTTGCCACTTACTTGATTTTAAACAATTATAGAGTTAATACATGTTTAGTGAATATTCTGAAGTGGTTTTACAATAAGTAAAGAGGAAATTTGTTTAATCGCCAACAAAAAAGTGTGAATGGAAAATAATGGTTAAAACATAATTGTTCCTAAAATAAAGAATGATGGATTGGATCCAGACTTAAGTGCTTGAAATGAGTTACTCCTGGGCTAAACCATGTTGATTGCAGGGGGAGTCAAGTTAATTGTATTCTTTGCATGCAGGGATATATCTTTGAATTGCTTACTGCACACAGATACTGACCAGCTTTACTATTACACTGTTATTTAGACTTGGGATAGGAAACATCACCTCTCAACTCTAATACTGTTTGCAACAGATGAAATAGGACTCCCCTGCAATCAACATGGTTTAACCCAGGAGTAACT
>WWET01001378.1:210179-221456 GCA_011038615.1 Limnodynastes dumerilii | reverse complement strand
TCAGGCTGATAGCTTGGGTGTTCTTGGCACTTATAGTACTTGGGGAACCACAATTGATTTAAAATTACCAAATTGATTTTCACGTTGCTCCAGTCTTCCAAGCTTTTATCCAGAACCATTTGATCAATTAAAAATAAGTTTTAAAAGGGTTTTGTTTTTTTTAATGCATATGGGCATGCTGGGACTTGGAGTACTACAAGCGCCAGCTTTAGTGGCAGCCTGGGCTTGCTGCAGACTGCAGTGCAGTAATACAAGGGTGTTTTTTAAATTTTATTTAAAATTTATTAAAAGAAATATATTTTTAGCATAGACCTATAATCAAAAGTGAAAATTACAATTAGTATTAGTATTTAGATTCCCCATGATCATCCAGCTGAGGGCTCGGGGCCTGCCCAACTAAATTATGTTTCCTCTTTCACTGATATTAAGCTTGCTAGTTTAATATCAGTGAAAGAGGAAAAATAATTTAGTTGTTACTTAGGACAAACTATAAGTAGCAGGCTCAGCTCTCTTGGAGCCAGATTTACTAAGCTGCGGGTTTGAAAAAGTGGAGATGTTGCCCATAGCAACCAATCAGCTTTTAGCTGACATTTTCTAGTATGTGCCTTTGTCCTTTTTAAGAAGAGTGGGTGGGGGGAGGGATTTTAAGTGCCATAAGGTTCCTAAAAACGGGCGGGTTGGCGGGCAAGTCAGATGAGTTCGGTGCAGATATTGCCGCACCTAACTCATTCTGATCTGTGAATACAGTCCAGTGTATCAGGACAGACACCTTTAAATAGGAGAAGGCTCTATGCAGCAGCTCTTACAATCTAGGTACAATGAAAAATCAGGGGAAAACTCCTTTATTACGAAAAATGCTATATGTGTGGTGGGGATTTATCTGCGCTACTTATTCAGCAAAATGTTATATCACAAAAGTTCTTTCTTTGTGTTTAGAGCAAAGTCCAAAAAGTTCAATAGTCAAAATTGTACTTGCTTTAAAATATCCTTCTTATTCTTGTTCTTTTTAGTTCCTCAACAAGGTGGCGATATTGGTCAGTTTCAAAGGTTCCAAATTCTCATGTGCATGTAAAGAAAAGGAAAAAAAATTTTGGTGCAGTATGTCACTTTAAAGAGGAGAAGACCCCCACTTCTGTCCTACTCACAGTGTTAATCTTGGGTTCAAATACATAAAGATAACAATGATCCTTCTATTTCTCTCTCCAATCACCGTCCCTCGCATTTACATGTGGAAAAAACAAAAAACTTATGGTGTGGTACTTCTCATATATCAATAAAAGAAATAGGGATTAATTCACTCACACAATTCGCCTCTTGGGCTTTATGCATTAAGGTGTTATTGGTGCTTGGATCGCGATCTCTCTCGTTCCTTCTTTTATGTGAATTCAGAATCTCATATAAGGAGAAGAGAAAGAGAAAAAACTTAGCGCAGAGAGTTTTCAATTTGTGGTAATGGTGTGTTCGATTTTAATTACTCACATTCCCAGCCCTTCCCAGAATTCCGCAGCACACCAAAAGCAAAATATACAAAAAAAGCAGGAATTACAAAGTACATACACAGATGTTACATTATTTTTTATTTCATAAATTAAAAAATCGCAGCTAATAACTTTTTTCTTACAACTAATTTACCTATGTTACCCCCATCATGTGTCTGCAGCCTCCCCAGTAGCCCCCATCATGTGTCTCCAGCATCCCTAGTAGTTCCCATTCATATGTCTGCAGCCTCTCCAGTAAAACCAATCGTGTGTCTTTAGCTCTCCAGTATTTCACTTTCATGTTTCTGCAAGGTTTTCCAGTGCTTTGTCTCCTGTTGGAGGCATTGCACCGCGGCACACTTGGCAACATCCCGTGGCACACTGGTGTGCCATGGCACACTGGTTGAGGAGCACTGCACTAGAAAATTACAGGTTACAATGAATCATTCCTAAATTCCTAAATAATATGGATAAATAGTAAATTCTAAATTCTAGCCGAAAACAGACCTTGTGATTTTGGAACACACAACATTAAACATTACTAAATGTAGAGAATTGAATTTAGCATTTTTGGAATACCATTTTTTTCTAGTTACCCCACCAAAATTTCATGAAGTAGTTCAACATAACAGGTGATAAACATATTGGGCCATCACTAACCATGGCACAAAGTGCACTCAATCCATATCTCCTCTGTGCGGAAGGCATGTACGAGGACTGCACCCTGCCTTAAGTATTCCACAAGCCCTTAAGGAACAATTACCATGCCTCCACTCACCCACCATTCATAACTAATCTTGTAATGGCCCACTGTCCTAAAGGTTAGGAAAAGGCCTTGTAGTTAGATCACAACTCCCTAGGTTGTGTTATAACTGTTATCTGTTTTTCTTTTTTTCAAACGCTAAAAATTTTTATTTCTGTTTTGCAAGTATAATTGAGTATACAAGGTATGGTTGGGCAAAAATTGGGGATATAGCCACTCCTAATTATTATTAAATGTTCATCAGACCTTACTACTTTCCATAAGAATTTTAACTCCCTTTAAAATATTTAAAACCAGTAATTTTGCTACTCCAGGAAAGCCATTGGCACTCTTAGATCAGATGATGGATTACTTTATAGCAGAATGTATAAAAACCTCAATGCCATGCCTTGGTTACCTTCCATGGAAGTTTCCTTCCTATCTGCATTAATCATACAAAAAAATTAACAACTTTAAGCGTAACAGTTCTTTTTTTTGGAGGGCATGATAAGATATTCTTTTATTTCATACCAAGGTAAGAAAAAACAATACCATGAAATACATTCAGAGTCATTATTTGGCACTAGCACCAAACCCTCAAGACCCTAAGGTTTGAAACCTTGCATCAAAAGTTGCATCAACTATCTACACTGATGGGTGAATGTTTTTCCAAGGGCAGGCCTAAGACTTATGGGGTTGGAATTTTACCCATTGATTTGTGGCTTAAAATATTTCATTTTGCATGTTTCAGTTTTGGTAGCTATGTATGTTATTTTTTCAATATGTAAATGTTTTAAAATAATGATCACATCCTTTTAGTACACCATAACAATGTTGACCTCTGTTTACAAATGTTGCAATCCCTAGGTAACATCCCAGCTCTTGGTTCACATCCTACTTATTTAGTCACTCTTTCAGTGTTTGCTTTTCTGGCTCCACCTCCCCTACTCTTCCTCTGTCTGTTGTAATACTAGAAAGCTCAGTTTTAAGTCCATTGCTCTTCTCTATACTACTTCCCTTGGACAGCTAATAAAGTTATTTGGATTGCAGTATCATCTCTATGTAGATGATACACAAATCTACCTATCCACTCCTGATCCCTCACCAACTGTGTCTCTTTGATATTTCATATTGGATGTCCTCGAGCCATCTCACACATAATCTATTAAAAACTGAACTGATAATATTTTCTCCTGTCAATAAAAGTTACCCACTCGGTCTCTCTTTCTGTTGACAACACTGAAATAATCCCTACTTATCAAGCTCCATGTGTAGAAGTTACCCTTTACCCTACATACAATCTGTTTCTAAATCATGCTATATAAATAAAAAAACATTTCCAGAATATGCAAATATCACAAGACACTGCTAAAACTCAAATTCACGCATCAATCTTCTTCGGCATTGAATATTGCAAATCTCTTTTTATTGGACCCCCAGGAAATAAAATTACCACTTACAATCTATATTGCATGCAGCAGCCATCCTGATTTTCCTTGCAAAACGTTCTTCTATAACTGGTCAATTCTGTCACTCTACAATGGTTGCCTGTAATTTACAGACTAAAATACAAATCCTTTTGCTAAGCTATATACAAAGCCATTAATAAGACTGTATGGGCCCTCTCAAGTCTTCACAGAATCTAAAACTCTCTTCTCTAATAGATGCTCTGATATCTGGTTGCAGGACTTCTCCCTGGCTTCACCCACTCTCTGTAATAATCTTCCTCACCCATTAGGAATAACCAAATGTTAAAGTGCCCCCTTAAAACTCACCTCTTCAGACAACCTTACCAAATTTCTCAACCTACTTTTTAACATTTGTCAACTGCAACAACTACTTTGATATCTTCCCTTTCTGTTACATGATTAACAAAATTTGACCACTTTTTTTCTTTCCATATGAAAACTACCCTTAGAATTATATCACTTGTCCTTATGTATTAATCTCCAATGTCCTATAGAGTGTAAGATTGTAGACAGGGCCCTTTTACCCACCCATTTCACATGTTCAAACTGTACTCTTTTATGAATTATGTCTAGTCCTAAAACTAAAGACATTTACAGAAGACATTTGTCACCCTAAGGGGTCTGGCTTTCAGAGAAAGGAAATGGTCAGATAACATTCACACGTTAACCTGGCCTGCAAAAGAAACTTTGCAGACAAGAGATTCCAACACCCCATGTATACATCACAGTGAATCTTTGGAATGAGCAGAGATTGCACAATCAGCTGACCCTAGGATCAAAGCAGTTTTCATATTTTGGGGAAATTCATACTTTCTCATATTTGTGGAAAACCCAAACTTTAAAGAAGTATGACACTGGCTCCTATTGGTAATAATTGCAAGTTTAGAGTCGGTGGCACGTTTGGAAGGGGCATTTGTAAACCACTGGGTATGCGTGCCTCATACCTAAGGGTTGTGTGGTATCCAGACATCACTCATAAAGCCAGGACTTTGAATATTACACTGGTATAAGTGGTACAATCACTCAGAGGCAGAAATATGATTTTATGGTTTAAATTTATCAAAATCAGATGGGTAGATCCCAGAATCTCAGACCAGCCCCATACTGAGGTCACAGCATGCTGACCAATCACCTTTCCTTGCCAGGGGAAGGAGAGATAATTAGATAATGTGACTTTAAATGTGAAATCAGCAAAAGGCTCAGGGTGGTTCCATCTGAGTCTAACCGTTTATAGTTAAATCTTTTTTTATGTAACAAGCATTGTAGCTTTTTGTAGAATACATTTTATGCTTTTTTTGCCTTGTTTATATTTGCTCTGAAACCCATAGTCTCTGAAAAAACTTGCTTTTTGGCTACTGTAACTCATAAGGAGAATTGATAACTTACAAGGTGATAATTTCAATAACTGCGTTATTACTCTAGTGGGATTGTAGAAATAGAATCACAGGTGATAGTTTCCAATAAGAGGGTTGCATCTTTGTTGATAGGCTCTCGTTGACCTTTAACCATTAAAAGCCAATGCCCCTTTTTTGGGACGCAAAATTATATGGCTATAAAAATTATAACAATTGTAAATAAATTGTTATTCTTTTACATAACAATTATTTATTATGTATTCTAACCATAACATAAAATTAGATGTAAAACGTTAACAATTTTGGACACTAGAGAGCTTCACATGTGCATAATTTCTGCATGACTTAGTGTGAGTCACGCGATCGCCTTCAGTATCAAGCTGGCAGCGCACGTGAGTGGTTGTGTTAGTGAATTGTCTTCAAAAATCATCAGTAGATATAAATAAAATACAAACTTTCCATTAATTTTATTTATGTAAGTATAATACAATTTTTAGTTTTGTGTCCCATTAATGAGACATTGGCCAAAAGTCCCTAAATTACTTAAATTTGCATTTTTTTTTTTCAAAAAAACACTGTTTTTCATAAACATTTGTTTATTTTTAAATATTTTTTTGCTCAAGTTTGAAATATTATTCTATATTTTGACTTTATTTCTCATAATTATTCATTTTATATTATATTACGATCATATATTGCCTTTCAGATGATTAAATTTCAACATGTTTCAACAAAAGTATTTGTTGAGTAAAAAAATTGAAAGAGAGATTGAAAAGTGGGACGACATTGAAGTTGAAGATGTTTAAATTGCTATTATCCCCCCATCTACTGATCAATTGACAGATGAAGAAGATATTGATGAAGCGCAAATGTTGGAAGATGGCATTCTTCGGAACATAGCAGGAACTTTTGAAGTAACTGGATACCGAAATTCCCAAGCAAATGAGACAAATGAGCCTTCAACTTCTGGAGTTCAAGCGTAAAAAAGTGGATACAAGCTTACTTCCCAAGTGGGAAAAGTGTGATCCATTGTACAAGAATGAAATGACCATCCCTTCCAAGAACACTTTTGATAAATTAGATGGATTACAAGGTAAAAGTGCAGTGGAGATTTTAGAAATTTTTTTTACAACTGATTTATTGAACTCCATTGTTGATCAAAGCTTGATTTATGCCGCACAAAAAAATAATCCAAATTTTACTCTTGATCTAAATAAATTGAAAATATTCATAGGAATTCTTCTCTTTAGCGGGTACCACAAACCTCAACAGCAAAACATCTATTGGGAGCAGAGCGCAGATGCAGGAATACCTTTAGTATATAATACTATGACAAGGCAAAAATTCAAACAAATAAAGCAATACCTTCATCTAAATGATAATGCAACTATTGATAAAAGTGACAAAATGTATAAATTAAGACCATACATTTTTTACCAAAATTTTGGCGTCTTTGACTCACATCTTTCAATTGATGAAATGATGATAAGATACTACGGAATGCAGTCAGCAAAAATGTACATGAAAGGTAAGCCAATAAAATTTGGCTATATATTTTGGTGCCTTTGCAGTGCAAATGGATATTTATATAATTTCTCACCTTATCTTGGTAAAGAAAGTCAAACCAACAATGAACAACTAGGGATTAGAGTTATACTGAACTATACATCAGTCATTCCGCAGGAGGAATCCGTCAAGCATGAAATTTTTTTTGATCATTTTTTTTACCAGTATTGAAGTCCTGAAAATATTAGGTGATAGAAACCTAAAAATAACAGGCACAATTCGAGAAAATCGTACAAAAAAGTGCCCTCTTATTCCATCCAATGTCATGAAAAAATCAACAGAAAGAGGGTTCATGGGTTCATGGAGTATATGTTTGATAAGACAAGCAAGGTTTTGATAACAAAGTGGCTTGATAATACCCATGTTTCTGTTGCTACAAATTATAGCTCTATTTTTCCAGTTGGTAATACTACACGCTATTCACAAAAATTGAAAAAGGATATTACAGTTCAAATTCCAAAACTTGTATTGGATTATATCAAATCAATGGCAGGCATTGATATGCTCGATAAACAAGTGTCTCTCTACAGAATTAGGATCTGGGGAAAAAAGTGGTGGTTTCCCATCTTCACACAAATGCTAGATATTGCTATTGTGAATTGCTGGAGAGTACAGAACATTGTAAACAATGAAGATCTCACTTTGCTTGAAACCAGAAGGAGAATTGTTTTAGCCTTGATTTAAAAAATATCTCCTTCAAATAAAAAGGAAGAGTGAGTGAAGATCCAAGGTACGTTTGTGGAAATCATTTCATAATGGTTATCCCGACTCAACGGCGTTGAGCGCAGTGCGGGGAAAAAAACCCAAAAAATTTGCAGTAGATGTGATGTTCCTCTTTATGATATCTGCTTCGAACCATTCCACACTAAATAAAAGTCATGATTTATATTCAATAAGATATTAATATAAGAAGAAAATATGTTTATCATTTTTCATAAAGTCTATGCAATTTTATTTGTTTTCAATAAAAATATATTTTCTCTATTTTTATGTATTTTTTTCTATCCTTTTGTTTTGTTGTGACTAATGGCCAATGTCCCATAAATGGGACAGTTGTTTTCAAACACAAGCATAATTACGATTGAGCTTAAATTCATACAGCCACTTTTGGTTCAAAAATAATATTCCGATTTTTGTTTTGCTAAACTGACCTTAAAAGTGTTTTCTTTTTTTATTTCAACCTGTTTTTTTTTTTTTTAACGTTAATGCTTTTTATTGAAGTTTTTAAAAATAATAAAAGGAGGGAATACAGAAAGAAAAAGGCAATGGGAGGGGAGCGAAGCACAACAAAATGAAGGGACATATCTATTCAAGACACTAGTACAACTCTATTATACATGGGTAGTCAATACAAGTCAAGCCTACATTAGCATAGTCATAATAATTAACTAAAGAATCAAGCAAACACCTTCAACTATTGTGACAAACACATGCCAGGCAAACCACTTAATGATGGGGGGATGAGGTCGAAGTAGAATATGGCATTCCCTCAGTCTCCATGAGAAAATTGTATTGTATTTTGGAAATTATTTTATTAAAAGATGGAGTATCAGAATTTTTCCAATTTTGGGCTATTGCAGCTCGTGTTACAATAAAAATATGACCCAAGACATATTTACCGTAGGATCATTGCAAAGAAAAGATGTAACAATGCTAATGCTGGCGAGAGGGATAAGTCAAGATTAAGCACCTTGCTAGCCAAATTAAAAACTGCTTGCCAAGTCGGGCGGATAGAAGGACAATTCCAAAATATATGGAAAATATACCTCTGAGGTTACATCTACGACAAAAGTATTTGGATTGGCCTGGCCAGAGCCTGTGTAAGTTAACTGGGGTTAAGTACAATCTATTTAAAAGTTTAACATGTATTCAGAGTGAATTAATCATTTACAAAGTCATTTTTTCCCAGTTGTCCATAGTGGACTGTATTCACAGATCCGAGTGAGTTAAGTGTTGTCTGCCCCCCCCCCCCCCCCGCCCTTCCCGGCTATCTAAATCCCTCCCTTCTCCCTAAGCACCTCCCGAGGTGGCATTACGCCGCCTCTTTCTACAGAAAATGCTCAGGACCTGATTCACACTTAAGGATTTTAGTGTTTGTAGGTGCGTATACGAAGGTATATACTGCACATGCGTAGTAACTTTTATACGCTATTTACTTTGGACTTGGGAACGCAAATTACGTGATTCAACACTACGTACCTAAAGTCTCTAGGTTCGCAGTATCTTACGCCGAAAGGGGCGTGCCATGAATAATTAACACGGCAAATACGAAGATTGGGTGGAGGGAGGCATTTAAATGACCAAAAGGAGGCGTGGTTATGCAGAAACATACGTAATTAGACGCCCTACGCACACACATGCGAACCTACAGTTAAAGGACCCCTATGGCATTTGTAAGTCTCTTAAGAACCTGAAAACCGAGGGCGTGCCGAGGGAGTTGCCTTGCTATTAGTTGCCTATATTTAAGAACCTAACGTGTTCTTAAGTGTAAATCAGGTCCTCAGTGAGTAAAGACTGCACTGTGGCAATCTATGTACTTAACTGGTACGTAGATTGCGTAAATAACCTACTATACATGCGTAGTAGGTCATTTACCATAGATCCGCACCTAAGAAGCATCTGCTTTTTAGGTGTGAATCTGGTCCAGTGAGAGTAGACTTAAGATCTGATTCCCAGGCCAACTGTAACTTAGATATCAGATATTCTCGAGGTTGGGTAATAGATTGATACCAAAATGAGATGGAACAGCTTTATCCCAAACCTTAAAGTAGCACGTGTGAAGAACAGCATTAAGGTGCTTAATGGATGCAGTGATTTAGGGGTCCATAATAAGTCAGCTAAAAGATACTCACCAGATGCAAAAGTCTCAAAGCATGCTGACAAAGCATGCTGGAAATTGTACTGTAGTTTAAAAAAAACACACGAAGAGCCACAGGTTGGACTGGGCTGTAGTGAAAATTGGTGGAATATAAATTTCCCTCACACGGAAGCTGCTGTACATTATGAAAGTCACCTTGAAGTTCACTTCATATAGATAAAGGAGAGGGGGGAGAGGGTTAGGGTTAGGCTGCAGGGAGGGGTGTCTTAGGGTTAGGCTGTGGGGTAGGGAGTCTTATTGTCAGGCTATGGGAAAGGGAGTCTTAGGGTCAGGCTGCGGGGAGGAGATGGTTACGGTTATTGTAATGGAAGAAAAGGGTCAGGGTAAGGATGAAGATGAAGATATAGGGTCAGTGAGGCAGGAACAATCAATTTGAGAGCGAGTTCGTAACTGGCTGGTATGCAACGGCCCTTTCCATGACAGTGAAACTGTTATTAGCGTTGGGATGTCCTGCTTTCAGGAAGGAGTTTGCAACCTTCAAGAAGGGTTTTTTTTTTTGCCAAGGCCCCACCGGATTGTAAGCTTACAAGACTGGACGCCCAGAAGAGCAGATAAGTATGTTTTTTATACTTTTAATTCTACATTTGGGCATTTTTGGTGGCGCAAGTATACTTTTTAATTTAGATTATGGGGACATTTATATGGCGCAGCAGGTCCTGGATATCAGGGCATGCTGGCGCTTGGAGAACCACAATCCATAGGCATGCTGGTTATTGTAGTTCTACAAGCATCAGCATACCCTGTGGTGCCAGAAGTATTTATTTTATTTTAGGGGAAAGCTGTTTGTTTATGTGTAATGTATTTTTAACACTGTATTCTTTGTTTTTTTAAACTAATTAACTTTTTATTTTGCAGCTTTGGTGAGCTGCTCTTTACGCTTACTCCATCCCAGGGATGGTGTAAGTGTACGGCTTGTTAAGCAGCCACTGGACAGCCCTGCATGGAGTATTAAAATGAGAAAAACACCTTTTTTCATTTAAATATCATGTAACTCCCAGTTCCACAGGCGCAGGGCAGTCGGATGCGCAGACAGACGGATGCATACACTTGCGCCCATCTTTCTGTGCGCTCCTGATCTGAGCATGCACAGTGCATATTTTTGCAGCGCTTCCGTTTGAAAAATAGATGAAAGTGCTACTCTTAATCAGCCCCATATAAAACAACATATTGGGCCCGATTCAATTGAACGCAAAGCCTGCATTATTTAGGTTGCAATGCTAATTGCACATTTAATTGAATCAGGCCCATTGAGTGAATAGGTATATTAGGATACTGTGTTTAAAAAAAAAAAAATAATAATAATAATTACAAAGGCCGTATTCAGAGATCCGTTTTTGAGGGAAGTTCTATGTGTATTTTTAGGATCGGATCAACTGCGCATGCGTAGTAACTTTGTGTACGTAGTTTACGTTGACTATACGCACGGAAGTGCCTAACGGACGTACATGTGAATCACACTTGGGCACATACACACGGAAATCAGACGTATAGGAAAATGTACATAAAAAGTGGGTGGGGGGCATTTAAATGAATGCATGGAGGTGCAGTTATCAAGAATCACACTGACGGAGCACATATACACACACAGAGTGTTCTATGGATTCGTAAGTCACCGACCACACGTTCGGGAGAGGGGAGTGTTGGGGTTGTTGGTGGGTGTTTCCTTCCTCCTGCCGTGCACATAATTGCATACCCTTTAAAAAACGGATCTCTGAATATGCCCCATAGTTATATTTCTAGTAATACAACACATAACACTGTATTTACATTTAGTAACATATATATATAT
>WWET01001378.1:199229-210135 GCA_011038615.1 Limnodynastes dumerilii | reverse complement strand
TATATATACTTATGTTACAAAATGTGATAACTTTAACAGCATGTCTGTTGTAGAATGTGAAATGTTAATACATAATAACATTTAGTGTTTTGGAGGTTAATACTTCCAATCATCCTTTAAGCACATTACAGTCTGCTATTACTTTAATTGCTAGGCTGGAAAATTCTAAAAGCTTCAGAATTTCCGCTTTGGCTAATTATGCGGCAATTAAATAAAAATGTAAACAGCACTCTTGGGCCTTCTGTAGCAGTTGTAATAATTCCAAAATCACAAGAAAAATAACATAGACAGCACAAAAGTCACACTCAGGGAACTCGTTTTGTAAACTGTCTACCCAACGATTTTAACTGGCAAGTACGAAGGCCGCCTTTGTCCCGGTTTCTATTGTCAGCGCTGGCGTTCTCCAGAGACAGTCCTGTGTGAGGTCCCCCGCAGGCCGTGCTCACATGAACGCCCCCCCTGGCGCCTCAAATATCCAATATGGCGGCGCTCTGGTTGTCCCGGTGACTGGATACTGTGGGTGTTAAGGATGTTGAAGAGTACCGGCTATTTCCGAGGAATCGAGTGTCCTTTCAGGGAGGGTTGCCGGCGACCACACTGTCACTTTAGACACAGTGGGAGAGGGCTCGAAAGTGCCGGTGCCGTAGAGGCCCGAAGTGGAGCGGGTGAGTTAAACATCTAGCTTGGATATGTATCGAGATGTCAATACAATCGTTGAGTATTAAGCAGCAATTATTGGTAATCTCACACATTTTTTCTCCGGAACAATATGACCACTTATGTAACTTTTTTTTTTCTTGCTGACATTTTTGTTGATGTTAATATTTTTAGCCAACCTTCAAGCTGTCATTTTATTTAAACCACAGTTCATTGTCTTTGTTTCCTCTTTTGACCCTGGGGGTTAAAGCTGCGAATGCATAATTTGACTCCTTAAACTGTGATTTGGTTTTGAAAGCCTTTGTGGTCTGCATCAGTGTCCCGTTAACATTACTATATTAACAAAGAGGGTGTTCCGGAAAATAAACACTGAAAAAATAGCATGGGGAAGCATGCCTGCATTGCATAGTTGTTTGTCTGCTGCTGTTTTTACATACTTTATTTCTGTGTAGTCTAGCAATATGTAGCCATGCTGATGGTAATATGTGTGCTGTGTACCTGTGCTGTTTAAATATTTTACAACATAGTTAAAAGTACAGTGAGCTTTAAGTAAAGGTAAATCTGAAAGGTAGTGTAAAGCCCAATTTATTACTAGTATGTAATAAAATGATTAGTGGTCACTAATATAAGTTTTTCTGTTCTTAAATGGAACACCCCACCGCCTTACTGGGGCAAACGTTTATTTCTGTGTATGGAAGCCTCACATAGTTATTTTAAGAACAAAACAAATATACAGCTGGTATAAACACAAACCACCATGTCATGTTTCAGTACAAAAACTTTTCTTACAATTTGTGTAAACATTCTTTTGTTTTTTACCTTCCACTAATGGCTTTTATATGAGTTTTAGAGGGGAGTGGTATTTCATGCATTTGCGCTTTATGAAGCTGATCCGGAGTGTGTGTTGGCATATGCTGACAACCTCCCCCAGTCTTCACAAATTCTTCACCTGCTGAAACTACAGCCAACATCTGTCCCAGTTGTTTTAGATAGCGAGCAGGAAAAGAGGAGGCAGCAGGTGGATAAACCAGCATTTCTTGGTTACCAATTTCTAGTCTCCATGGCTATTAGTTTTTGTGAAGGCCTAGCAGAAGCACTAAACTGCTCACTTTCTCATTTTAATATTGCGGGACACCCCATTGCACTAGTGCAGAGCACATGGAAGCGAACACAGACTGTTCTATATGTGAAATTTTGCTGCAATAACTGATATTTTCTCTTTCAAAGTCTCAAACTTGAAACAGCAAAAACTTCACATCAATTTAGCACCAGGTTCAGATTTATGGTTGTTTATGGTTATAATGGTACCTCTTGCTGCCAATCATGCACCATTACTTGCTGTTTGTGCAAGTTTTACAGAAAATGTTATTGTTTTTTTTATGTAATATATCCAATAGTATAAATTCATTTTTAAATTAAGATTGCATGTCAGTCTTACATAATTTGTTGTTATGGTACACCCATTGCCCAAAATTCTTATAGTTTTACTATTTCATAAAAATCTTGTTAGATAATGGATTGTCTTTCCTACAGTAAAACTTCTTCCTTGAACAATTTGATGTAGTGTGCTGTGTTTTAAATGTCTGCTTTTAGTTACTTAAGCAAATACCCTATAACCCCGAGACCTACACCCTCCCCCAAACAGACTTCTAACTGTATCTGCACAAATGATCTGTATATATATATAATGTTCTTTTTTTGCGTGCTCCATCAAACTGTAGCACTGGTTAACCTGTCTCCCCTTGCTCTTGCTCTAAAATTTTTATTAACTAGACAGTTTTTTTTTATCTTGTTTATCTTATTGAAGTCAATTTACAGCCAATTTATTAATAGAAGGATTTAGAAAATGATATGTAAGAAGTCCTTACTGCTCATGTGTAAGTCAGAGGTCAAGACCTTGATTTGGTTAAAGTATGTGAATCCATTTTGGAATTCTACCAAATGAGTTTCTTTCACAAATGCAGCATTTCATGAAGTATGCAGAAGCGGTAATGCTGTAAGGGCCTTTGCTTATTGGCTGGGAGTATAATGGACATTGTTGGATCAACTAAACCTCCTGCTGATATTGCTGTACTAACAACAACCAAACCACTGCTGAAGTTCCGCACAGCATGCACACATAGTACCAAAACCTGAGCAGATCCTCCAGATAAGCCTTATTAATTGCCTTCATATTAAATACTGTTTTTACTGTGTGATCTGGTACCCACACTTTATAAAACTATCTGCAAAAGTTACTTTTTAGATTTGCACTATGGTCATATTTTTCTTGTTTTTCCCTGACATGCCAAAGATGGGAGCGTAAAAGAATCTGTGTACAGGTCTGGGGGTTTTTTATTTTAATGTATCTGGTATGCAAACTATTACTAGTCACATACCATGAGATGAAACTATTTGTACTTTAAACCCTTAATAACAAGGTATGACTCTTGCACCATTACTACTACTTGTCCCTGTTCTACTATACTAATATACTATGAGCAATATTTTTTGTTGCAATATTTTTATTTTGTATGGTGCAAAGACAACGGCTTTCTTGACAACAAAAGAAGTGATAAAATTGGTCTAAATGGTTTTTATGTTATTGGTTTTGTTTTTACAAATGTAGCAGAAAAACATCAATATCTTTGTAATTGGAATAAATCTTGTATTATATCTATAACTACATTTATCTATAATTAAATATTTTCCATTTACAGAGTATGATCCTTATAGTCCTGAACTTCCTTCTGTACCTCACGGCTTGGATGATGGCATCTCAGGAGTTGTTTCAGAGCCCAGCCAAGATATTATGGAACTGGAGAGAGTCAACAAAGCCATTGAAGAAGTCAAGAGTGAAGTTGAGAGAGAGCAGAGAAAGTATGAGAAACTGCTGGGGGCACAAAAGGAGTACAAACCTACCCTGAAACAATCTGACTCCTTTTCTCCGTTGGAGTATGACCCAGGTGGCTCTGGGAATAGTAGTTATAATCCAACACCACTGACTCAATCTGTGAAGCCGTGTAAATACACATTAGATGATTTAGATGATGAAAATAAAAAGGGCAGGTTTATGGAGTATGTCCCAACAGCAGTGACATTAGTTGCCAAGTACAAGACTAACAAATATGTAATTGATAACTCCAAACCCCACACAGATATGGAGTATGATCCTATGTCTAACTACTCTGCTAGACTTTTAAGTAAGGTTAAACATCAGAAGAATACTAAAAGAAGTAGAAGAAATAGCCAGGATGAAGGCTACGCTCCATCATCTAAAAAATCATGTCACCAGAGATCCGAGACCTTGGTAGAGGCTGCATTTTCTGACTCGGAAGAGGATTTTGAATCTCTATGTTCTCCAAGTCCAAGCAAGGTTCTCCCTTCTGGTTTGAAGCAGAAGCTTTTGTTAACTGATAAATCTGTCAAGTCCATGGCCACAGACAAATGTTTGGTAAAAGAGATTGCAATACAGTACGATAAGGATGATATTGACCATCCTATAAAAATCCATAGTAAGGAGCCTAATAAAAAATCACTGAAATCTATAGAGCAAAAGTATGAAAAGGATACTGTAAAAGAGCAATCTGTAAAAATGGAATCTGGTAAAAATAAAAGTCTTTATAAGGACACCAAGAAAGAGAAATCAAAAACTACTGTTAAAAAGAAACCAGAAAACACAGGTGATAATAATCGAGCAAACAAACTCGGGTGCCAAAAGACCAAGATTGAGACCAAACCTGAAAAGAATGGCAGCAAAAAAGTTAGTAAAGAAATTTTGACAGGGAAAACCTTAGTAGCCAAATCTACTAAAAAACACAATGTGGTTAAAGAAAAGATCTCTAAAAATAATAAAAATGAATCAAGGGGAAAAACCGATGATATTCATAATGGAAAACACAAAACCAAAAAGACTCTAACTGGAGCTTTGGAAAAGTCGAAAGAGCGTGCCAAAGGCACTGTCAAGGCTAAAACAAAACAACGAACTTTAAGTCATGTGGATTTATTTGGAGATGAGAGCAGTGAGGAGGATGAAAAAAGAAGAATTAATCTGCAAAGTAATCCAAGTTCTGCCAAGACTGACGAGAGTATACAAAGCAAGGGGATTGCACGCAGGACTTCTACTTCCTCAGTGGATTCTTCTGAGATAGATTATTGCATCTTGGAAAAATATGTGGACTCTGATTCTGATCCAGACCCTTTGGAGGAATGTTTGAGAGTTTTTAATGAGTCACAAGATGTTAAGACTGAAGACAAGGGCAGGATGAAAAAGCAGGTAAATCAGTGACCTATTCATTATTTTAAAGTTTGTTTCTATGATATCTGTTTTCTTGGTCAATAAAATAACAATACACATTACTAAATGTTCTAATAATCCTCTCGTTTGCCTGTATATCATGAAGGATCACAGTAATAATGTTTTTTGTTAAAAGAGACTTTCTATTTATGGTATTTTTATTTCTTCCTGGTCAGTCCAAAATCGCCCCAAAGAAAAATGCTGTGAAGTTTAGGATTAAGGAACAAGTCTTATTTTGCTCACGCTAACTTACAAATGGCTCATTTAAAGCTTGAAAACCTCTAAAAGTACTGCACTTGGTATTCAACAATGCTATATTTCATGGATACTATATTAAATAATAACGATAAAATGTTGTACATTAAAGTAAAGTATTAAATTAAGTATTCATTACTGGTATCACAAAAATACCTAGTGTGTGAATGTTTGTTCCATGTAAAACAAAATACACTATGCTACAATGTCACGACCCTGACCTCACCTGAGGCTTTCGTGACTTATCTGGGGCTCAAGGGGTTAATCACAACTGCCACCTGGTCTGTTCTACAATAACTAATGCCCCTTCTCCCACCCCAAATATGACTTATTACCAATGAACTGCCACCACCAAGGTTATTCACAGGAGGCCTTTGGTTCTCCTTTACCCAAATCAAACACAGCTATGCTTTACCAGAATTATCTCAACCCAGAATGACCTCTTCTGTTACCCTTCAGTAGCGTTTAATAACCGAGCTGGTCTGACACGTGAATCCGTAAGAACACCGAGACATGAATTTATTAATTGATATTTAATATGATAATAATCACAATGCTTAGTTACAGAGAATAACAAAATAGACATACAATATGCAGAACAGTTTCTTATAAAATAAAAAGGTGAAAACACAGAAAGACTTACACACGAGAACCGTCTTGGCCGAGACAGATCAGAGATCAGGGTCACCTCTTCCGTTTGGAAGTCCCATGAAGTGAACCAAACGCATACACACTTTTTAAAGTCCAAGCTGCTCCTCTCCAAGTAGCCCCCACCTTTGTGACAGTTTGAGTCTGGAGAAATCGGAGATCTAGCTTTTATGACCCCTCTAATATTCTGATACTTTTAGGATAGGGTCATAAACTGACCAGAGCCCTAGCTCGTTCTAACACACTACCTTCAAGGTATTTCCATGACTTACCAGATCATGGCCAAACAGAGGTCACTCTATAGTTTAATATTAATTGATACCCATGATATTCGCTTGTATCCTGACATACAATAAATGCACTTCTATATGCAACTACTTGTTATGAGTTTGGCAGATATGACGAACGGCCCTTTTTTTTTTGAAAGGGCTGTTTTCTACCAGACCACAATGAAGTGCCTGGGAAATAGATTGCTTCTCCTCCAGAAGCAAATGAGGATTCCCAGGATGAAGACACAGCGGAAAATGGTAAGTATCCCTTATCCTTCTCCTAAATCTTACCCCTACCCAACCCCTCCTTCTCCTAAATCTTACCCCTACCCAACCCCTTACATTACCATTACCCTCATCTCTCCTCATCCTGACCCTAAAAGTTTCCAATTCTGGCAGCCTGATCCCAAAATGAGCTTTTGGCTGCCATTTTCTAAGCGGAGACTGCCACTGTGTGTGTGTGTGTATGTATATGTGTGTGTATATGTATATGTGTTTTAAATAAAAAACATCACCATGCCAGGAAGAAAAAATGCACTTATATTGCGGTGCCGGCGCTCTCCTTCCGTCCTGGCTCCTCTCTGCTGGCTCCTAACTAAACGTCGGCCGTGATGACGTGATGAGCAGGTTTAAAGCAATATGTGTGCTTAGTCTGCAGCCTCTATTTAAAGGTCACCTTAGCGAATCAACAGTGCAGTTCATTCATTCATTCATTAAGTAGATATCAGCTGGTCATCTTCTAACCTCGTTGTTTTGGTATAGTATTAATTCATTTGATATATCAGTAAGAATAAAATATAAATTTTATTAGTCATTAAAAAACATATCTAACTTCATTAGATGTTTATTGGAATGCACTAGAGTTAAATAGTGTAATGAAAGTGGGAACTTCAATTCAATTTTCCAACTCTTTACTTTCCTTCCCAGGGTGATTCAAAAATATCCATTAATATCCATATCCATTCATTATTTTCAAAACTGCCACCTTAGACCCGCCACACGAAACCTGACAAGTGTGTGCACAAGGTGATTCTATGGGGAGTCTTAGAGTCCAGCTGTGGGGAAGGAAGTCTTTGGGTCAGGCTGCGGGGAGGAGATGGTTAGGGTAATAAAGGAGGAGGGTTAGGGTAAAGATTAGGATAAGGGTTGGGATTAAATACTTATCATTTGCCGCTATGATTGATTACTTCTCCTCCTAGGCAGGAGCAATCAATTTAAGAGCCACTTTGAAATAGGCTGGTATAAAACGGCCCATTCAAAAAAGGGACATTCTGAACCACACCAGTTTCAAAGTAGACAGTGATAACATACTACTGTTGCAAGTATTTGCTGTGGGATATTCATATGGAATGATCAATGATTATAAGAAACTTTCTTTTATTTATTTTTTTAATCCAAATAAAGTTCTACAATTATGAATAAATATAGTCTTGAAAAGCAAGACTGCACCAGGCAAAACTATATTATTTTATACATTTATTTTATACATCTTCAAACTTAATTATATTATCAAGTTGTGACACACCACAGAAGAAGACCCTAGATATTGGTAAGTTTATTGTTTTATTTATTTATTTATTTATTTAATATTATTGGGTCGACCCATTTTATGTATTGTAATTTTGCACACTACAGGTGCAGTGGGTCCAAAGTGTCTGTACATGCTGGTGCTTGCATGTAGTACTATAAACACCAGCATACTCTGGCAGGAGTATTAAAAGATTTATTTTATTATTTTAAAAAAACACTGAAAATTTCTGTTATTGATTAATATAATATATTATTTAATAATAATATAGGAGCAAAAGTGCATACACATTTCATCATAGCTTTTTTTTAGCACTATTCAAAAAAAATTGAGAATCCAAAACCAAATCAAAATCCAGAAGCACATAGTGAATTAAAAGAGAGAGAGAGAGAGAGTCACCCCAAAAGGTGTGTGCGTACCAGAGATTATCAAAACAGGTCAAGACTTTTTAAAATATTTTTATTGTACGCATATTTAGTTTACTTATTAAATGATCTTTTATCCTGACAGTATTGCACTAGAGGGTATTTTTTTTTCTTGCCTCTAAGTGTTTGTCCTAAGAGTGATGAATTGATCCATGGACCATCCGACTAACAAAAGAAACCATGTTTAAGCATCTGTTTTGATCATCTCTGGTATGCAGAAACCTTTTGGTGTGACTTTCAACATAGGTGGTGGCCAGCTTAAGTTATTTAAATATACTGCGGTATTAGGCACCTGGGTTTTCTTTCTTTTTCTTTTTTCACCATTATCCGTAGGAACTCACGGACACCTCCACCTAAAGACAGCAGCCCGTAAACAATCAGGACTATTCTAACCTAGTCTATTGAGACTTTTATATATTGGACATGGACACTAAATTATATTTCCTTTATTCATTTTTATGCCTTTTTTTCTTTGGTTTTTTTTTTACATTTTTTTTTTTTTTTAGCATATTTGCACTGAATTTATTTATAAACTAGATCCAGTTATTGGGTACTAGCGCCATCTTTTAGGTTTTCCTTTGCACTATATTATTTATATACACATATGCTCTAATTCTCTATTCACTAATTGACCGGTATCAACGCCCTATGCTAGCAGGTAATTACGACAGCAGACCCATATTTTAAGATTTCTGCAATTCCCTCACGTAAAATGGCGATGGCTGAGAAGTCTGGTAGCACATCCTCACTATACTATTTGTATAATGCCCCACTTAATGTACAAGTTGCTCCCATGAAATGCTCCACAGGATCCAGGTCCTTTCTTGGAATGTGGTACAGTTGCAAAATGCTGGATTTCTTCAACCTTGGTGATCAGAAAACATTTTTATTTTATTTTATTAAAGGAGCATGTTTAGGCTTTTGAATTATGCACTGTATATAAATTCTGGTATTTCTTGTGTAACTGTTTTGGTTTGTCTGCTTTACGTGTAATACATATGTTCAATACAATATAAACATTAATTTTTACAGTCTTGGTAATACTGAGAATAGTTACACAGCGATTTGTTTTATACTAGTACAGTGTTCTCCTTAGGGTTACTTTAGCTAACCACCTGACCAGACCTGACCAAAATGTTGATCGTGATCTCCAGCTTTCAGTCCCAGCTATCCTCTGGTGGTCTATATAGGCTTTCCAGCACTGCTGCACCATTGCCTAGCAGAAGCAGCTGAAAGTGAGGTTGGGGATTGGATGTTTGGATACACGAGATCAGGGGGTAGTTTGATTACTGGAGAAGTAAGGGAGAGGTTATAATATCATACATTACATTGGATGGTTGGAGACACACAAGGTATTGTGGTTACAAATGTTTTCTCTTATGATACTCACAAGGCCTCTCTTGGATAATGTCTGTATGGTATGGCCCCAAGATATTGTCTGTATTGTTTGTCTCTAGTATGCAGGGTGTATTGTATGGCGGCCCATAGGATGAAGTCCGTATTGTATGGAAGTCGCTTGGATGCAGCGGGAATTGTACGGCAGAGACTAGAAAGTGTATTGTATAGTAGAAACTAACATTTGATTTCATTTATTGTGGTTATGTTCTGTATTTTATAACACTCACATGGATACTGTAATGTAGGATGTCTACTGGTCTTAAATGTTAAACAGGGGGTTGCAAACGTATGGTTTGCAGGGGTTTGTTGAACACGACCCTGTCTCGTTGCCTTCACCAGTAGATTGCTACCAACAAAACAATATAGTTACAAGAGGCAGATTCTGATACCTCAGAAGCTTAGCTCCCAGTAGTGCATCACCAGCAGGAAGTTCCACAGTGGGAACGGCTATCTGGATCCCGTCTAGTAGTATTGCAAAATATCACAGTGCCCTCACCCATCTACTATTTAATACCACCCGGCTGGCAAAATTTTCCAGGAAGAACACAGCAATAACTGGTTCAGTTATCTTTTATTCAAAACACTACTGGAAAGCAGATCTGTATTAACTTGATAATTTGCACATATTATACCTGATTGGTCTTCAACCTTCTGAATATTTTGTCCCTTCCAGTTGAATGAAGACAGTGAAGAAAAGTCAGAACTAAATTTGACTACTTTATTTCCTGGACAGAAGCGGAGGATTTCTCATGTTACTAATACAAATCATGTAAGTATCTTTTTCAATGATATATTAAAGGTTTTATCTCCTGAACTGCTAAATATTTTCCATATGGTGTGTTCATTCTGTAAGAGAAGGTGGTTTACTTATACCCCTTTCACATCACCACCAAATACCCAGGATTTTCGTCAAAAACCCGGGTCTCAGAAAAATCCCGGGTATTTGGTGGTGATGTGAAAGGTTCAATTCCGGTAGACCCGGGATTTCAACCTGGGGAAAAAAGAAGGGTTTTTCACGGGTCCTACCCGGGAAGGGAGGCAATGTGAAAGGACGAGGGTTGTTTTCAACCCGGGTCTTTCACTTTGCCTCGTTATTGGTGCAGATTTGTCTACTGTTGCTATGGCAACAGTAAACAAATCTGTTTCTAGCGTCGGAAAGGGGGAAAAAAAAATAACAACATGAGCAAGTATAGGGCATGCTGATGGTTGTAGTTCTACAATCATCAGCATGCCCAGGGATGGCAGGGCATGCTAGCACTTGGAGAACCACAAGTGCCAGCATGCCCTGTCACTTGTGACAAACACATACCCCTTCTAGCACAATAATAAAATATAGGGCCGGCCCCTACCCTAAAAAATGCTAAACAATTACTGCCCCCTTTAAAAAATAAACACATTAAATACCGCTAATTAAATAAATATTACCGCTAATTGTTAACAGTAAAAAAAA
>WWET01001378.1:150627-161452 GCA_011038615.1 Limnodynastes dumerilii | reverse complement strand
CTGAAGCTCATTGCATAGTTCCAACGCTTAGCATGCCCATACTGTACGATTTAAATGCCTCACCCCGCCCTCGGTGCGTAATTACGGATTTCGTATGGCAGGCCCGCCCCCTCGAGCATTGTTACGAAGCTGTTACGGTCAGATTTTCTGAGCGCAACATGTGCCCCGCGCATGCACCGTACATACAAATACCAGTTTTTACGCTTACGCCCGTCGTAAGAACACACGAGCGTAGCTCTGGATCAGGCCCAAGGAAACAATCCTTCACACTTACCGTAGACTTCAAGAGCTTAAAATCGATAATACTAAAATACTCATATTTCAAGATTTTTCATATAGTGTCTCTCAAAGACGTCATGCGTTTGCCCCGATTTGCTCAGCTTTGCATGAGCACCATTTTAAATTCACGCTAGCTTTTCCGTCTCGTCTCAGAATAACGCATAATGACCAAGTTCACATTTTTGATGACGCTGCCAAGGCTAGGGAATTTGTCGCACATCTGGATCTTGAGGGAAGTGGCTCTTCTCATCCTAGCACATACAGTCCTTCCAGGTCACCTCGTTAGACTCTATTACTTGGTTTCTTATACCACAATGTTTAAATGTTGCCCTTATGGCTGTTCATGTTTTTACTTTTGTTTATTTTCTTACGGTATCTTTGTACAAAGATACCATATTAATCTTGGAGGAAAATTTTAGAAAATGTAGGAATAGGAGCAATGTGATTTATTTACAAATTGCAATCTTCGTGTTCACAGGTATGGAGTCATCTGGTGTCAATAGTATGTGTCCCTACAGGTGGTGTCTATTGATAACTTTACTTACAACAGCAGTTACTAACATAACTTTCAGACAGTATGGCCCAGGGTGATATGTACTTCCCGCGGGAATTACCTTCGGCCCCTAACAGTTCCACACCGACAGTAAAACTAGTTTCTTGGAATGTGGGAGGTCTCAACGATCCAATCAAGAGGCGTAGAGTTCTGACCCACTTAAAATCTCTGGCCCCTGATGTAACCTTTATACAGGAAACCCACTGGTCCCAAAATGAAAACACTCTAAAGGGCCCCTGGATTGCGGAATGCATAACAGCCAACTTCACTAATAAAACCAGAGGTGTGGCTCTCCTACTCCGCAAAAATTTACAGTATGAAATTCTGGCCACCATTAAAGACCCTCAAGGTAGATTTTTATTGCTGGAGGTGCTCATCGGCTCGAAAGGTTCACCTTTTTAAATATTTATGCCCCAAATTCACCAACACGGGATTTCTTCCTTGCAATTTCCTCACTGTTATTACAACACGACAGCCCAAACATTATCATAGCTGGGGATTTCAACTCAGTTGACAACCCTGCCACTTCCCACACGAACCAAACCCAAAACCACATACAATACCTTAAAACCACACACCATGTATCGGACCCGTGGAGAATTTGCAACCCTACAGATCATAGCTTCACATTTCACTCTGCAGTCCATAGGTCATTTTCCCGCATAGACTACATTCTAGTAAGCAACAACATATTTCCTAGGCTTACCTCCACAAATATCCATAACATAATTATATCTGATCATGCACCTATCTCCATAGCCTTTATCCCGAATCGAATGCTCTCTCAAGATAGACTCTGGCGTTTCCCGTCCCATCTGTACATCTCAGATGATTTAAAAACTTTTTTAAATAATAGATGGAAAGATTACGAACAGGACAATAGTACACATAAAGATACTCCTATTTTGTTTTGGGAAGCAGCAAAGGCTGTCTTACGAGGCCACATCATATCATACCAGGGCCAGAAAAAAAGAGCTTTTAAAGAAGTTTATGTTAAACTGTACTCTGAAGTCACTGCCACTTTTGCCAACTATTCCTCTAATCCGAGTGATGACACAAGGCAGCTATACCAAGCCTCTAGACAACTTCTTGAGAGTTTGTTATTGTTCCAAGCCCAACTAAGTCACGATTACTCTAGAAGTAAGTTCTTTAGGTGGGGCAATAAGCCAGGCAAACTCCTAGCCAATATGGTCAAGCTACATAACAAGAAACAAGATATCCTAAAAATTACAGACCCATCCTCACACTCTTCTAGTACCTCCTTGAATGACATCCAAAAAGCATTTCATCATTATTACACAAAATTATATACAGCCACTCCAAATCTCCAGGAATTACGTAAAAACCTGCTTAATAAAATCCACCTGCCTAAACTTACAGAGGCTCAAAAAGAATATCTAAATTAAAAAATCACGGAAACTGAAATAGCCAAAATTATCTCAATGCTCCGAAACAACAAATCCCCAGGCCCCAACGGATTCACAGCCGAATTTTACAAAATTCTCAAACCCACAATACTCCCAACTCTTAAACATCTGTTTAACACACTACACTCTGAAAACCCCTCATACCCCTCTTTCAACCAAGCACATACTATCTTACTTCTAAAACCTAATAAACCTGCTGACTTGGTTACTTCTTACAGGCCTATTACCCTCTTAAATCAGGACTTCAAACTTCTGGCCGAAATTATGGCAGACAGGCTGCAATCCATTCTCCCTACACTCCTAACCCCTCACCAGATGGGATTTGCCCATGGCAGGCATTCAGTCAAAGCGGTCCGTACAGCAGTGGCTGCCATAGTGGCTTCGGCCACCGCAACACCATATAGATCCCCTACAATGTTACTCAGCTTAGATGCTGAGAAAGCTTTTGACCAAGTGTCTTGGCCCCACCTACAGGAAATTTTCGCACATAGGAACTTTGGAAATGCTTTTGCTAAATTTATTAATTATATCTATTCAACCCCTAGCACTAATCTAATTGTAAATGGCCGCAGGGGCGACCCAATGATAATGACTAGGGGTACCAGAGAGGGTTGCTCGCTTTACCCCCTTTTATTTAGCCCTAGCACTTGACCCTCTCCTACGGTTATTGCAAGATTCCCCAAGCTTTAAAGACATCACTATAGGCCATAAAAACCGTTAAAATAACTGCCTTTGCGGACGACCTATTACTATACATCTCCGGGCCGATAGGCTCACTCCATGCAATCTTAAACATTATCCAGGATTTTGGAAAAGTCTCAGGTTTTACTATTAACTCTTCTAAATCCATAGCCTTATGGCTAGGACGTGAGGACCGCCCTGCTTGGCACAACAAATTTCAAATTTGCTGGGCTAAACACTCACTGATATACCTTGGCCTAACTCTCCCCAAAAACCACCATAATCTGTACTCTGACAACATGCGTAATCTAATTACGGGGGTATGTACAGCCATGTCCAATTGGCGCAACTTACCACTTTCATACTCAGGACGTTCAAACTTAATTAAAATGATTATTTTCCCTAAGCTACTGTACCTGCTGCAAATGTTGCCTATAACGCTTACCTCCACAGACGAACGCGTACTTAATAAAACATTTCGAAATTGCATTTGGCAAGCGCCCCAGAATAGCCCTCATTAAATTACAGCAACACTGTACTAATGAAGGTATAAATTTCCCTAACTTAAAACTATATAACTACGCTAGTAACATTCGATTTATCAGAGATTGGTTACACAACACTGAATGCTATTCTAATACACCATTTGAACAATCCTTTTTACCCAACATTTCTCTTGCCTCTTTTCTCTATTGCTCGCGTGCTGATTTACCCCAAGATGTTCAAAATAACCCCCTACTAATGTCGGCTTGGTCTACTTGGAAACGGGTCAGAAAGGCTAAAGGTCTGAATAGTAAATATTCTCTATTTCTCCCCTTCCTGAAGAATCCCGACTTTCAACACGGGGAAGCTGCCTATCCTTTTGATAGATGGGTCGCAAAAAAAATCAATACTATTCGAGATTTAACTATACCACATATATACCACATACAGGAAACACACAACATACCACCCACCCACAATTTTGCTCTTCACCAAGCGCTACACTACGCACATAATGTCATCCACGAGCTGGGGGAGGTGGATTGGTGAAATTACCTTGACAGAGTACTAATGAACCCACCATATGAGAAAGGGACAATATCTCTGCATTATCACATCTTACGTGACGCTATGGAGCATGCGAAAATTAAAACAGGACTCTCGTATTGGTTAAATACCTTTCCACACTTAGAAATAGATCACATTATGGAAATGTTAGCTTATTCCCAGACTGTCCTAAAGGCGAGTACCTATCACGAAATGACTCTTAATATCTATCATAGGGGTTACATATCCCCAGACAGGAGATTTGAAATGGGGCTATCTGATACACACGCCTGTCCTAAATGTGGAATACCAAGGGCTACCTTGTTCCATTGCTTTTGGGATTGTTTATATATTAGGAGGTTTTGGAACCAAGTTCGAGTTTTTTCATCTGCATATCTTGTAGATGATATACAAATTACCCCGGAATGGGCAATCCTGGGTCATGTAGACCACAATTTAAAAATCCCTAAAGCTGCTAAACGCATGCTCACCATCATCGCAGCGGTTACCCAGAAGTGTATTCTACAGACCTGGGTGCAAGATAATCCTCCAAACATTACTTTGTTCAAGGAAAAACTTTTGTATTTGTTTAGAATGGAGTAGTTGGAGGCTACCCTTACAAAAGAAAAATCAGTCAAGGCACTATTTTGCACATGGTAAAGGTACATTTTATCGCTCCCTTTGCAAATTCAAGCACAAATTCATTCTAGCTTTCATGCTACTTCATGGTACGAGAACAGAGCACTTCTGGGTGACCCACCAATCCCAAATATTATCTGATTCTATCCTGAGCCTTCAAATACTCAACATCCCATATTTGCCCATATCTTACTGCTAAGATGAATGACACCAGGTGACTCAGAAATGACTCAGAAAAGACTCTGATTCTTTATTTTGCCTTAATACACAATTCTGTCATTGTTAAAATTGATTTATATGCTTCACAACTACTCTGTTCTGAAAACATGTACAAATTGCGCATATGTTGTTTCTACTGTATCCATGTGCTAATTTCTCACGATGCTCCAATAAAGATATGTTTAAAAAAAAAAATAATTTAATCCATAAACTTTATTTAAACTGCAAAAATGTAAAAACATAGTAATGTGTAAAAAAACTAGAAAGTATGGTTTAAAAATTAACTTACACAACCTCTGTTAACAATATTATTACCTATATTTTATTAACCTCTTAAAAAAAAATAATTTAATCCATAAACTTTATTTAAACTGCAAAAATGTAAAAACATAGTAATGTGTAAAAAAACTAGAAAGTATGGTTTAAAAATTAACTTACACAACCTCTGTTAACAATATTATTACCTATATTTTACAATGTTAACCTCTTCTGTATAATATAGCTACCCTACTAGACTATTATATTTATTGTTCTTTTATAATAGGCTTATTTATATGTTTATTATCAAGTACTCATACCATACAAAAGTTTTCTACTGACATCAGGACATCCTAGATCACAAATATCCAATCAAAGGCTCTGAAGCTGTTTCACACAAATCTTCAGCATTGTTGATACTGTTTTTAGATTGTTGTGTGATCTGCAAGATTATCGTCAGAAAAAGACCCATTGTGTACACAGCTTTTGAGCAATGAGGTGGTAGAATACCAGTGAAGGACAACAGGAGGCCCTCAGGGCTGTGTTTTTAAGAAAATTAGAATAATTAGAGGAAAATCAATTAATTATTTCATCAAAAGTGGGACACTGTAAAAAGTCTCCCCTAAAAGGCTGTAATTTATACCTAGTAATGCAGGATAAGGGGAGGAGCAACATACAAGTACTTTATGGCCATTCTGGGGTCTAGATACTTTAGGAACAGTAGGCATTGTAGGATTTGTATGTTGCTCCTCCCCTTATCCTGCATTACTAGGTATAAATTACAGCCGTTTAGGGGAGACTTTATACAGTGTCCCACTTTTGATGAAAGAATTAATTGATTTTCCTCTAATTTTCTTAGCTAGTCCTTTTCCCACAACTAGGTCCAACCAAGTGTCACCAATAAATATATAATAACTAATTATGAGCTGTGTTGGGCATATTTTTATTCCATCCTTATGCAGATACTCTATGTGGTTACACATTAACGTGTGGCTGCATTTATCATAAGATGTTTAAATAGAATTATTCACCTAATGTCCCAGTTGTTATCAGGATACCACTTTTAGTTAGGATGTGCTCCTAATAGTACTATTTGGTATCTATAGCAACCTTCAAGAATTACTAACACATTTATAATTGGACTGTTTTCAGTTTTTATTTTTTATATGACTTAACCATGTTTTTCTTGTTCCGGTTCTCAGGTACTTAAGAATGGGGTTGCCTTCTCACTATTACCCTCTGTAAACCTCTGTAAACCTCAGTAAACCTCTGATTGGATAGCAACCGTTTAAATAGATCACACCTGACCCGATCACATCACCCTTGACAAAGTCCCACTGAGAGACGAAACGCGCGTCGGGTGAAAAGGAGTTCTGACCACCGCCACTATAATCTCCCGTAGTGCACCGGAGGCTTGCGGTTGGGATCGTTCTCCTTGTTTCTTCTCCCTTTTTTTCTTTTGAAGCACCCCAGGACACGCCGCAACACCTACAAGGAGCTTTTCTCATTTAAATATTCTGGCCCACCCCTTTTTTCAGCCGGATTTGTATGCTGGCGGATACCATAAAATCCGCAAGCAATACGACTTCCTTGCGCGTGTAGCGCATGCGCAGTTTTTTTTAAAAGCATTGCATCCGATGCAATACTCTGAATCCGGTCCAGTATGTGTAAGTTAAATGTTTTTTTTTTTAAATCTATAGATTTATATTTTTACAATAATTTTTTTATTTCATGTTTTTATCATATGCATATATTTGATGTTTGGTGCCAGCACTATTATTACTAGTCCTGTTTTTTTTCCTCGGTAAACCAGAATTTATATTATCCCAACCAAAAAAAAATCTATTAGCTTTATAGTCACTGAAAATGAAGGAATTCTATGTCTCTATTTTTTTTTTTTTTTTTTTTTTTTCCTTAGTATTTTTTTTTTTTTTTTTTTTTTTTTTTTTTATTTGCTTATAATACTATTAAGAAATACTATTTAGAGTGAGAATGCAGTTTTAAAAAGCAACCAAGTATGTAATTGGTACATTTGTGACTAATTGTGCTCTCTGTCTAATTGACAGAATTGAAAAATGAGCTTAATTATCTCTACCATAAAGGTGGATTTGAAGTGAAATCAATTCGGCGAATTCACTGACACCTTAGAGTACATTGTAATCACGCTCATGAAGCAAATTACAGGTGAATTAGCCAACATTGGAGCAAATGGTAATTACTGTTTTGAAAACCTATCACAATTTGCAGTTCATTGATCCAATTATTTATAATGTATCTACTTCTGATCTATAAATCTGTTTCTAGCATTAAAATGTAATTAGTTTTAAGGATGTTATCTTATTTAAATGCTTTGCTTTAACTTTTCAATTACAAAATATTACCATATTTTTAATACTTAATGGGGCTGATCCAGAGTTTTAGCACAACGCACCCACAGACCCGCTGTTGCTGTGACCTATCCAGAATTTCGACATTAGCAAGGCTGGATTGGTCGTACTGAAAATTAGCGTGGATCCTAGCACCAGTAATAATAGTGTTGTAGTATTTTGACTGTGCCGGTCACACACCTCTTTTTTTTTTTTTATATTGAAATTACTATTTTTTATGTACAAGATGGATAATAGTTGCATTTGCACCATATTGTAGAAATTTTCTAATGGTGAAATTTAAATAAAAGTACTTTCCAACATGCAAAAACAAATTTATTGCCTAAAACCGCTTTGACAGTAAATTTCCAAAAGTAATGCACTGAATTACTTTATCACCACAATGTTAATGAAATAGAACCAAACAGATATAGGGGGTGCTATTAATAAATTGCTTTATAGATCATACTAAAAAAGGTGTAATGTTGCCTATACAAGTATGCATGTTTCAAAAATATCTTTCTTTTTTGTATATTTCTTATTGATTTAAATTGCTGTCATTTTTGTTTTGTTGAATTTTACTAAAGAATTTCAAAATTATTTTTATTTTAATAACAAAATAAAACCCCTTAAAAAGGAATATATTTAAAAAAAAAGCCTTAGTAAAATGCGCAGAAATATGCAGCTATTCATGTTAAAAAATAGTCAGTATAATGTAGTACATGCAGAGTGTATTTTTAAATATATATTATTCTTACATTTAACATTGTACTATATTCAAAGTTTGTAGGGCTGTGTTATAAGTAAGAATAAGGGCATTCTCTGGGGGATAGCCCTGAGCTGGTGCATAATTTTAGGAAGAAGTGCCATTAATTGGGGCTCGCAGTACCACTAAACCACCCACTTTTTCATTTAAATATAGACACACATATACAGACCACACGGAAATAAACACAAGTGGATCAACTACTTTGCGTCCACCTTTTTGTGCTCCTGTTGTACACATATGCAGTGTCAACACACACTACGCTTTCACCTAAAAATAGATGTAAGCACAGCTCTGAATCAGGTTCGTTAAGAGCAAGGGCAAAACAGCTGTAGACTTGAGCAAAAATGTTAAAGAACGTTTTATTACCTTATAGAGTTCACTACATTCAGTTAGGTGTAAAAAAAATAGCTTTTTTAAAGAACATAAGAAATTAAGTTATATGACCCATTGAGAGATCTTTCTTTACTTTTATGATTGGTATATGGTATACAAATAGAAATAATTTCAAGACTGTTTGTTACAATGATACATACTTTAGATCTGTTATAGAAATTTGACAATATGGTGCATAGTGCATAGTCAAAGAAATCATTCCAATTTGATGTTTCTTAATGACTTAAAAGCAGTGCTCGAAGTGGGCCTGTATAAGATGGTATGGCATAGCGGCACTTCTGTGAGTTGGCTCTGAGTAAGAATTCAGCTGCTCATAGAATTTTAAGATTCCGTGAGCGGCTGTATTTTTACTCAGTGCGGGCTCACGGAGGCGCCGGGAACTATATGCACCACTGACAGAGCGGACTGCGATGTGTGCACAGCCGCAGCTCTGATCAGAAGACGCAAGCATAGAAAGAGGGGGCAATAAGGCTGGCTGGACACAGAAGGAGGGGCAATAAGGCTGGGGGGGCTATAATAAGAGGGGGCTATAATACTGTTTGGACAAACAGAAGGAGGGGACAATGGACCTGATTCAGAGACTGAAAATAAGAGAAGAAAGTTATTCCAGGCCTAAACCATGTGGATTGCAGGTGAGTCATATTTCATCTATTCCAAACAGTATTAGAGTAGAGAGGTGTCGTTTCCTTACCCAAGTCTAAATAACAATGTAAAAGTAAAGCTGGTCAGTATCTGTGTGCAGTAAACAATTCAAAGATATATCCCTGCATGCAAAGAATACAACCGAAGCCAGCAAAGCTGACTGCATGCGCCCGGAACGAGGACTCCCCTATCAGACCGGCAACAGACATTAAGGGACGCGGCTTCCACACTCAAGGGACCTGGGCCGGACAGCTTTGAAGGTACACATCGCGGCAGGGAGAAAACGCAGACACAAAAAGATACCGCTACAGGCTCAAATTGAAAGCTCAGCAGGTGAGCAGATACACTGTTGCATTGCTTCTTTTTTGCTAAGGATAATATGCTTTTTGTGTTCTTGCTCTCTCTCTCTTTCTCTCCTATCATCTAACCCGCCTCATCGCGATTTTGAGTACAGCTTCTCCAGCCGTTTTATATCTGGCTTGCTACATTACCAGAACCAAGACTGAGTTTAAAGACACTACATGGTTTAAATATCCATATTTCTGACTCCTGGTATTTGAGATTCCATTATACCTCTACTGTATATGACATCAATACCCACTCACCCAGACTACCTTCAGCTACCAATTACTGAGCGCTAGACCTACCCCTTTCTTTTTACGTATCTACAAAAAGTAGTGAAGTTGAGCCCTACAGGTCCTGGAGCTCGTCTTTTCCATTGGTAAACAGCTTTTTTCATTTAGTGTGCACTACATCTGGTTTTCTACATTACTATTCTCAACTAGCAGCACCTTTTTTAATGGGCACTTCTGACCACACTACAGCTAGAATAGGGACCATCAGTGACTTTTACACAGAGTTAGACTTCATAGTAGAACAAAGACAAAATGGTATCAATTTCTAGATCTAGAAAAGCTCCTCATTAAAGAGACTAAACTATGGTGGATCACCAGGACTTTAGAGTGGTACACCTCACGAGACATAATACCTAAGAAGAAGAAACCGACATATAATTTAGAAAACAAAGAATTTATGGACAGATGGGATGCCATACTTAATAACTGCTCAAAACAATTGATTGAACTAATTATTACAAACAACCAACACAAATTACAGAACATAGAGCAAGAGATATCCACCTTAGATAAGGAATTATCTTCAATCAAAGAACAAGGCAACTATTCACAGTTAGAAAAACTAACACATGTTACAAGGCAGCGCGTTACAAGGCAGTGTAACGGCTGCTGCAGCGTCTCTCCCCGCGGCCCGGCTTACCTTCTTCCTGACGGCGCGTGCAGGGGAATCCCCAACCGACGGTCTCCTTCACGACAGCGTCCATAGTTACCAGCACGGCTTCCTGCTAGCGCGCGCTCTGCTGCAGCTGTCAGTTTTATAACCACTTACTCACTTCCTTGGTGGGGAGGGCTCTATTCTCATTAGCCTATCAGGGGGTTCCCCAAGGGTTATAAGGGTCTCCCTGTCCTCATTTTGGCGCCGGTTATAGCGCCTGTTTATTCAGCCTGTGACCTGCTTCTTTGTTTATAGTGCCTTTGCCTTGTGCTCTGTGCCA
>WWET01001378.1:132456-143781 GCA_011038615.1 Limnodynastes dumerilii | reverse complement strand
GGAGTGCCAGGGGGGAGTCAGCGATGTAACGCTGAGCGTTAGCACGCTCAGCGCTACATCGTTGTTCTGGATCAGGCCCATAGATACAAAATGAAATGTTGTATCTGAAAATGCCAAGGGCACTACAACCTTTCTAATCAAGGTGTCAAATTATGTTGCATTTATGGAATTATTAATAACTAAATGAGCGTTAGCACGCTCAGCGCTACATCGTTGTTCTGGATCAGGCCCATAGATACGTGTAAAAATGTTGTATCTGAAAATGCCAAGGGCACTACAACCTTTCTAATCAAGGTGTCAAATTATGTTGCATTTATGGAATTATTAAATTAATAACTAAACAATTACATTTAATGTTTTTTAAACTCATTTCCCAATGAAATGTAGGTCCAAGATCAAAATTTCTCAGGCACTTATAGTGCTCATGGGTGATTTCTGCATTTGATTGGTCAATTCATTTCCATTAAATACATAGAGGAAAGGTATACTATTTAAGTCTAAATTTACTAAAGAGACAGAACTATTGGAGATAACTCTGCTTCGGCTTATGTTTCTGCATCAGAGCTCCAGTCCCATATTAATGTGTGTGGTCAGAGCCGTGATATTATTTAGCAAACTGCGAAAGTATAATGAATTCCTAATGCATAATGCTTTCAGATTTTTACCACACTTTCTCTTGGCATCTCATCTCAATGTAATTGTCACAAAACGCGGGACTTACCACGTCAAGAGTTGTCTATCAGCGGTCCTCTCAATATGTGCCCACTCTCTGGCTCCAAGGAAGTGCAACTTTCAGTAGTGGCAGTCACCTGTGCTGTGTCCACCGCATGTCCATCCTCCTCCTCCACCTTTTCCGGCGTCAAACACCGCAGTCCTCTGGTGCATGGGTGCCGCCATCTTCGATTTGTGCACATGATCTGCAGCAGCCAACCGGACCCAAGCCAGGGGAAGCACATGATCTTATTATCCAATCCTGAGCCATGGTGTCCTATTCCAGAGCACTGAGTTCTCAGTGCCAAAACAACTTGGGCTCTCAAACTCCATGTGCTGTTCGAGTCCAGTCTATGCTCTGCTCCAGCTCAAGTTCTGATCCAGATCATGCTTAGTCTAGTCTTGGTCCAGGTCAGGTCAAGTTCAATCCAAAAAAGAGGAATGGAAGCGCTTGGAGTTTATCAGATAATTTACTGTTAGTACACCGAAAAATCACTAAATAAAATAAAAATACACATAAATGTGTGAAAATACGCTGACATATATCAAAATACAATTAAAAGACACAGATATTCTGTATCATAATAATAAAACTAAAATATGACCACAAATAGAGTAATCACCATAAAGAAACTCTGTTGAGAACGTTAGTCTCATCAATTAAAGACGTTGTGAGAATCAATTAAAACATATATAGAAGATATATTCTCATCATGAAAGTCTCACATATAGACACTCTTTGTAGACCTTACAGGAAACGATGCAGATTGTTAGAGATCAACTGTAATTAATATTCTAATAGAAGAGACTATTATGTCTCATAGGCAGAGTCTCCAAAAAGTCTCACAAATGAGCTGTTATGAAAAGTACACACATGACCCGTCCATACAGCCCTAATTATTGGATGCAAAGATTGATAAATATAGCAGCTGCGGTATAGTGTAATAAATCCTCAGATAGCAGGTAAATGAGGTGAATAGGCAGTAAAGTAGCACAGAAATATATATGATATAGAATATCTGTGTCTTTTAATTGTATTTTGATATATGTCAGCATAATTGCACACATTTATGTGTATTTATATTTCCTTTTGTGATTTTTCGGTGTACTAACAATAAATTATCTGATAAACTCCAAGCGCTTCCATTCCTCTTTTTTCATTTTTCTATTTTAGGGTCTAGTCAACCCTGGTTTAAGCAGCTGGAGTGTTGTGAGGTTTGTCTCAAAGCGCAGTTTCCTTCTTTTTCTTTTTAAGTTCAATCCAACCCTGGTCCAGTCCAGGTCAAGTCAAATTCAATCCAGTTCTGGTCCCGTCCAGGTCAAGTCAAGTTCAATCCAGTCCTGGTCCACTCCAGGTCAAGCTTGCAACTTAAAACTCCAGTCCTGGTCAAGTCCAGCCCACATCAAGCTTGTTAAGTTCTAAGTTCCGTCCTGGGCAAGTCCAGTTCAGTCAAACCTGCCTTATCTGTTACAGTCACCAAGGGAGTTTCTCACCAGGGCGCAGAGTCTAAACCCAAACCAGGTTTTCGCCAGAGCCCCTGATGGTGGGGATGAATTTGGCTGCCAGAGATAGACAGGTTGCGGCCCCCAGCGATAGTCCCAAGGAAGATCTGCAGCGAAGATGCCTGTACTGGAACCGACTCACAACCAGGAACCCATATACAACAATGACTCTGCAGGAACCCTTGCTCACAGGACAATGAATCAGAATAGTTTATAGCCAGATAAACATAAAACTGAGCATACAAAATGATTGGCAGGAACCCGGACATGCAAGATAACGGCTGGAACCCACAGACCAGATACTGAGCAGAGGTATGGTAGGAATACAGGGTAATCAGGATCCACCTGAGTGGACAGAAAAGACAGGACTCCAACAAGCACCTAAGAAATGGCTGGGTAGTAATAGTCAGCAGGTGAATGGGAGGCTGGCACTGGAGGCTACAATGTAATAATAAGCACCCCACAGGTAGGGTACAGAGGACAGACACTCGCCACATGCTACTCACTGAAGCTGACAATAGTGGAGGAGTAAACACAGAGGAATACACAGGGTGGAAGGAAGGTACCCGGCATAATACAGCTAAAACCCGGGGCCGGGTTCCACTGGCTGAGGAATGACAGACACAGCTGACAATGCTGGAGGATGGTACACACAGCGGGATACACACTGCAAGGATGGTACACACAGCGGGATACACATTGCAAGGATGGTACACACAGTGGGATACACACTGCGGAGATGGAACACAGCGGAATACACACTGCAGAGATGGAACACACAGCAGAATACACACTGCAGAGATGGAAAGTACAGTGGCAAAAAACAGAGCTCTGAGTAGATGGAATGAACTCAGAGCAGGTACAGAAAGTGAGAGATGGAAAACTCATAACGTTCGACAAGGAGGACGTTGTACTGGACAAGGGAGCCCAGCTGCCAGAGCCGCACACTGAGAACCACAGACAGGGCAGACAATGAGACAGAGGCAGGCAACAGGGTAACAGGGTAACAGAAGGTAAACAGAGGATAACACCAAACGAATCCAAGGCAGAAGCACAAGGAAAACACACGATCAAACACAGGCAGGACGCAGGAAATACACCAGACGCTATAGCCGACAGGGTGGTGTTCCCGTGCTAAACTATTTAAAAAACCTCCCACCAATCAGCAGCAATCCCAGGCAAGGAAGACTAATTAGCAGACAGCTGAAGTAAACCAGGCACTAAAACTCAGAGGGAGAACTTAACATCCTGCTAACATCTTTCCTGCCGCATGTAACATTATCCAGTCCAGTCAAGCCTTCTTTATCCAGTCCATTCAAGCCTGCCTTGTCCAGTCCAGTCAAGCCTGCCTTGTCCAATCCAGTCAAGTCTTTCTTGTCCAATCCAGTCAAGTCTTTCTTGTCCAGTCCAGTCAAGCCTGCCTTGTCCAGTCCAGTCAAGCCTGCCTTGTCCAGTCCAGTCAAACTTGCCTTGTCCAGTCCTGTCAAGCCTGCCTTGTCCAGCCAAGTGAACCACTATCACACCCACGGGAACCCAGAGCGGATACCCTACCTAGCCAGTTTGTGATAGTAATCCATCAGGAGATAGTTAATAATAGGAGATAGAGAATTAATATCCCCCAGTGTGTGCATATGTTTTGTTCTATTAAATTTATATTATAGTAAGAAAAATAACCCATGTTTTAGGCAATGGGTTTGTTATTTTGTTATTGCAGGTTATTAAGTACTTTTCTTTCACTTTCACTTATCATTCTGATAGAAGATCCTGGACAGTACAAAAGTAATTGTAATATAAAGAAAAATATCAGCTGTGTAACTGATAGAGTCAAAATACTGCATTGTTACTGGGGTTCTCATTAACTGCATGTATGACCAGTTACCTCCCTGCTTTAATGGGCATTGCTTACAAATCTTACATAACATGCTTGATGTGTGAGATAAAAAACAAATAACAAAACAAATAGGAAATCTGAAGACCCCACATCATGGATTTCACTTTATTCTCAGCAGGGATTACTAAACATAAGAACTCATCTATATATCCACAAAGTTATTGTGAACTGGGCCATTTATTTATCCCTCTTGTGATAATTAGCAGCTGTAGTAAAACATCTTTTAACACTAGTCTTCTTTCTTCTATTTCAGTACAGAAAATGTAAAGAGTATAGCAATAATGATATTATCATATTTATTTATACTTGTTTATATTGTTTTCCTCAACAGCAGCCATCCAAATCTCAGTATTATGTTTAAATGAACAGAAAATTCATTGTTTGGCAACCTGAGAAAAGTCTGTTGAGAAAAGATAAGTCCTTTATAAATTCAGAGGGGACTTTTTCCTTCCACTGTAGTCAAAGGATGTAGATTGTATAGTACAACTGTTGAATGCATCCAAGATTTAGCTTTGTGCAGTGAGGAGTAAATAGAGCAGCAGATGTGTCTACGATCAATTTGGTCATGTTCTTTTACACCGCTGTCAGAATGTAACAGAGTTAACGTCATCTAAAGAGGGGAGAATCAGATTTGTGATGTGTGATCAATACTAGCCCCTCATCAGTGAATCTCCTGTCCATTCAAATCTATATGCAGACAAAGGACAGTGGAAAGTATTACAAAGGAGTGATCTGCAACCTTATGACCCCTCTGAGGTGGATGACACTCCAAGATATTTTTGTTGTGATGGCGAGTGAATGGTTCTCAGAGGGGAACCTTAGGCACAATGTTTTTGTGCTTACACCAAACCTGCCTGTCTGTACCCCCTGGGATACTCTGTAAAACCCTTTGGAGGGTATATATTGCATTATACACTAAAGAAAATCTTTAGTTTTAATCTTAACAAATCCTCTCCTTTCTGTTTCATTTATATATACTTTCACAAGGATTGTAACAAAAATAACAGGTACATTGTATTTTTTGTGTATTTTTGTGTTTTTTCTGTATTGTATTTTGTGTATTTTGTAATTAGTATTTCTGCAGCATATGTAATAATCTCTATTGTAGGCCACCCACATTTGACAGCATGCAAAGGATATATATCATTTTCATTTAAAAAGCAGGCCAATAATATTCAGTATATTTTTTACTTTAAAAAAATAAAATTCATTAATTTTATGAATTTCATTAATACAGTTGTATAAGCTAGGTTGATGACCAAGGGTTACACTTCATATTTTGTACCATAATAGCTGTTAAATATTATTAACACAATATTTAGAGTGAAGCATCTCTTCAAAAGCTGTTAATAAGAGAAATTACACAGAAATCACTTATTCCTTCTGTTTTATTAAACAGCAAGTCTTTGTTAATCCCCTCTTTTGGGTGACAATGCTTAATCCTACCTCTGCCAAAAGAATCAAAAGAACGATGTGCACTGATTAATTCCTAATATGCTGTGACAACCAAAGCCAAAGCAAATAAAACAAACAGAAACAGGGGGAAAAAAACAAATCCCCAAACTGCTAATGTTGGTGAACATGGTGAAGATAGAAATAAATGTGAAATCATATCTGGACACATTGGCAATATTAGGTGAAATTAGGGGATGATTGATAAAGGTAGAGTGTTAAATATTGATGACTAACCTATGTACTAACACATTTGATTGGTATGCTTCATTTGGTTCTATCACCTTTTACCCTTTCCTGCACCATCAGATTACCAACTGTCTTTAAAAACCCCCTGCCAACTTGTCTCTCTTTCTGTGTCCAAGGTATAATCTTCACATTGGAAGGACAGGTGCTGATCTTAACAATAACTACTTTAAAGACCTTGAAATTACTAATCCTCTTTGGTCATTGCTTGGAAAGGAGGGTATTGATTTGCAGTGCTTTTAAAAGCTGGGGTAAGGATGGCATTTTGGTAAAGAAGTCCAAGTGAGCAACAGCCTTCAAGTTACAGGAAGATTTGCGTTTTCTAAGTGAAAACTAAAGTAACGTTAGGTAAGCTCAAATTAATACACTAAACAGTATCTCAAATTTTTTACCATGTTAACTATTATTTTCTCACAATTTATAAACTAACACTGTATAAGTTTTAGTTAGTCTAAAATCTGAAATATTAGATAAATACTGTAGATACCTTTTTATGATAGGAGGAACTGTCTGTTATCTTATGTCAGGGTGCAAGCTTGTTTAGGCTAAGCCATAGTTAGGAGAAACTGTTTAAAAAAGAGCATATCAACTGCATTGAACTACATACAGATTGAAACAGATTTACAGTGTGCAAACAGAATCAAATGTGATAGATCCTATCGTAATGCTAAATTGTCATGTAAAATGAAATCTGATTGTGTGTGTGTGCTGAAAGCAAAGGTTTCCAGTATTTCTCAGCATTCCACGGTCTAATATTAATTTTCACACATCACATTGCAACATGTTTTGTTCAGGTGCTTATTTGTACCTTTATTTATTCTTGCTCCTAAATATGGATTAGTCCTGTTGTCTCAAGACTATTTGTTTATAATTACCCATATTATATATATTTTTTATATTTGCATACCCAATACCTCTGTGATTAGTAAAGTGCTTTTACAATTATTTATCTTTCTGTATTCTGCTACTGTGATCTACTTTAACTTATTTGTCTTCTAGATTTATCAGCGATTCACAACACTACAACATGTTTTTTTTGTGCTACAATAATTACCCTAATAATTCTACACCCGTGGTTTATGCCATCCATGAGCAATTTGCTAGGCAATCCTTTTCATCATATGATATTCCCAGACACTCGTTTGGATCACTGACAGGTACGACTGAGTAGTCAGGTAGTCAGACTATGGCACAATTCGGTAATTACTTCTATTGTTGATAATTGAAAATTACAGGTGTTTCAGCTTCAGAATGAACTCACAAGCCAATTTAATATTGTTTTATTTAAAAATATATATCTGATTATTACTTACCAAGTCCATATCTTTACTCATTTAGAGGAAACTGATTGTTATCCATTCATTTCAGCATCTCACATTTGTGCCATGTGAATTGAATATTTTAAAATAATTAAAATTTTCTGGCATTTAAGTTCATACATGACATATTTATTGTTATATCCTTTTTGACATTTCTTTGTTCTATTCTAGTAGGAACACAATTTACATTAAATCTTCAGGTAAAGATGACCCCCCAAATTTTCTAGTTTTGACAGTAATAGACCCTAAGAAAACATTTTTTTTTAATTGCATGCATTTTGAAGTAAATTAATCATACAATTGAAATGGCATTCATGTAATCACTTTTCAAAATGCTAATTTTAGAGATTATTAAAAGTTGGTGAATAATAAATGTATTAAAACTCATTTAAACATGATTATAAATGATGCTTTCATATGTTTTGTGAACAATATAGCAGCGATGTTTGGCATATTAAAATTCCTAGTCATATTGGATATTGCATATTAAGAACTACATCTGGCATGCAAATATACCTCGTTTTTTTCTTTATCACTTTTACTTAGTTATTTTTTATTGACTCGACTAAGGGAGTTTGTCACATAACAATGATGAGAGTCCTATAGACAATACCATTAGACAGTGTTTTTTGATTCACAACTATCATCTGTTTAAAATGCAGTTCCTCCTCTTGCAGAGCTGTTTGGTTTTCACCAACATATACGCCGTTCCAGAACATGCTTTAGTCCAAGACAACTTGAGGCTCTTGAGAAAGCATTTGAAAGGACTCCATACCCTGATCTCTTAACAAGGGAACAACTGGCTTTGTGTGTCAACCTCCCAGAAGCAAGAGTTCAGGTGATTGTAATTATGTAACATAGAAACATAGAAACTGATGGCAGGTAAGAGCCACATGGCCCATCCAGTCTGCCCTGTTGTTTTTTTTTTTAAACTATGTTTTGTGACACAGGCCATGGACCATTTTAGTTGTTCTTCTTTGCACAGTCTCTAATGTGTTTATGTCTTTCTGGAGATATGGCCTCCAGAACTGAACACAGTATTCTAGCTGAGGTCGTACCAACAATCTATAAAGGGGCATTACTACTTTTCTCTTTCTGCTACTAATTCCTCTCCCTATGCAACCAAGCATCTGACTTGCCTTTCTCATTGCATTGTTACAGCAGGCTACCTTTCACATTAAATATTGACTCCTAGATCCCTTTCCTCCTCAGTAGTTTCCTATGTAGTGCCATTAATTATATATATTGAGCTTTGGGGTTTTTGTGCCACAAGTGCATGATTTTGCATTTTTTGGCATTAAAATGCAGTTGCCACACTCTTGACCATTCCTCCAGTCTACCTAGACCATCCCTCATTTTGTGTACCACTCCTGGCATGTCTACCCTGTTACATATCTTTGTGTCATCTGCAAAAAGGCATATTTTTCCCTCGATACCACAGGCAATATTATCTATTAAGATATTAAATAGCACTGGTCCAAGTTCAGAACTTTGGGGTACTCCACTGGTTACCTTACCATCCCCAGAAGGGATTCCAATTACTATAACCCTCTGTTGTCTATCCTGTAACCAAGATCGTATCCATGCAATTATCTTTAACTCCAATATCAAAGTTTCCAGTTTATTTAACAGTTTAATAGTGTCAAAAGTCTTACTTAAATCTAGATAAGCTATGTCTACAACTCCTCCTTTATCTAATACTTTAGTGACCCAGTCAAAAAATTCAATAAGATTGGTTTGACATGATCCCAGTGAATCCATGCTGCTTTGGATCTTGTAAGTTACTGGATTTAAGATACTGTACAACTTGTTCCTTTAACAGTGTTTCCATCAATTTCCCTACTACATCTGTTAGATTCACTGGTCGGTAGTTTGACGCTCCTTTCCTACTTCCACTCTTATGCAGAGGGACAACATTTGATATTTTCCAGTCTTCTGTAATCACCCAGCTATTAGTGACTGATTGAATAATTCATTTAATAGTTTTACCAGCACCCCTCTAAGCTATTTTAGTATCCTAGGATGTATCCCATCTGGTCCCATTGATTTGTCCACTTTCAGCTTTGAAAGTTCATCTAATACCTGCTCCTCAGTGAAAGTAGTAGTAATTGCCTCCTTTGTATATATAGCCTTCCCATTTTAGTGGTCCCTTCCCCTCTTTTCTTTTGTGAATACTGAAATACTTGTTAGGATGATCTGCCACAGTCCTTTTACCATAAACAAGACTCACACTATAAGTTTTGAACCTTTCAATACCCTTTAGTTTTTCGCTTTCATTTATATACCTAAAAAAGCATTTGTCCCCTTTTTGTCTCAAGTGGGCCAGTTTTCCTCAGTTTGTTCCTTTGCTGTCCTGATAACCTTTTTAGCCTCCTTCTGCTTCATACTCCTCCCTGTCATCATTATTTTGAGTTTGCTTATAATTCCGAAAGGCTATCTTTTTGTTTTAAATATAGTTGCTACCTCTTTTGTAAACCACATTGGCTTTCTTTTTTTGGGGTTTTTCCTTACCTTTTTTATACAAAGGTCTGTTGCTGTTAATAATGCATTTTTTTAATTTCCCCACTGCTCCTGTACTCCTTTCATGTGCCTCCACTCTGCCAAAGAATCACTTGAACATTTCCCCATTTCCACAAAATCTGCCTTCCTAAAATCTAGCACCCTCGTCTTTGTGTGGCACGTGTCTCTCTCAGTCATTATACTAAACCATACTGCTTGATGGTAACTGCATCCTAGGTTCTCACCCACACTTACTTCTGAGATTCTGTCACCATTTGTAAGTACTAAATCTAAGATGACCTCTTTGCTTTAAAATATCCCCACTTTTAGTGGCGCTTACTGAAGACTCATCCCAGTTTACATCTTGTAGATTAAAATCTCCCATGTTTATTATCTCCCCTTGTAATGCCATGTTAGCAACGTTCTGCATTAGGACATTGTAAATTTCCTAATCTTGTCCTAGTGGCCTATATATCACTCCAGTTCTAAGAAGAACCCCCTGGGTTACCCAAAGTGCCTCAGTATTTTCTCCAATACTCCTTATTAAAATTGAATTTAACCCTTCCTTCACATACATTAATATGCCTCCTTCAACTTTTCCTATCCTTCCTAAATAAATTATAACCCCGTTTAGCTAGGAGGCTTCCCTGCCCCTGACCCCTCATGTAAATAGCCATCCTAAATGAAGGGTCAGCCCCTTCTGCGTAAGTACTGACGTACTTAACTTAGTTATGTGCCCTAGTACTTACGCTGTTGGAACATCTGGTGCACGCATGCACAGATGTTCCAACACAGGGGACTTATGCAAATGACTTGGAGGTAGGTGAGGATTAGGCCCTTTCCTCTGAGAGATGGTATTATGAATCTCCTATTCTTCTGTTTATTATTATTGCTAAATATGTTTACATTGCTTTTTCTGATCTCTTTTCCCTTAGTTTCTGTGGCTATGCTATCCATCATTATTTACTGGCCTCCAACACTTCTTGGTTGGGGTAGTAGCTATTTTTATTATTTATATCACTAGCCCCCTCTTTTAGTTTAAATGGTTTCTAATAAAGCATTCAAACTGCTCACTTAGAATATCTGTTCCCACAGAACATGGGTGCAAGCCATCCCTTTTATACAGGTTTTACTGTTTTGCCAAATGGCATGGCTACGTATTATGAACCCAAATTCTTCCTCATGATACCACTTCCTAAACCACAGATTTAAATCACTAATGTGCATCATTCTACCTTCTTCAAATCTGTGTACTGACAGCACTTCAGAAAAGGTAACAGTATTTGCCACCTGATTAAGAGCAGTTTCAAAATTTCATCTTTATCATGTACCGCATTCTTGGTATTGGTCAGATATGCTTGTGCTGTGAATGTTTGCTAGGACTCACATTGGTTTACATTCCACATTGCCTGAAAAGCTGCAAGTTGGCCAGGCCTGTTGTAGCATATATGGGTACTAGGTGCCATATACTTAACGTGACCATTTATTTTTTTCCTCAAAACGGGACATCTACTAATTTTTAAGGGGGCCCACCACTAAGTCAATGGGTGTCGTTAAAAAGTCATGGCCGGAGGATGGCTGTATCAATGAAATAAAATTATCTGCGTATAATCTGTTACACCCACAGACTGTTTCAACAATACACATTGCATCTTAGTTATCACCATATAATACACATTTCAACCTAGTTTTTGCTATACAATA
>WWET01001378.1:25045-41169 GCA_011038615.1 Limnodynastes dumerilii | reverse complement strand
TCCTCAGAATCACGGCCCTGACAACACTCAGAGGATAGCAGATGCCTAATCCCAGATACTAAGCTGTATACATACACATGGAGACTTTGCAGGAGGCTGCCATTATTGGGAGTGGCACCTCTGGAGGGCTGGTAAGCAGTTGTCTGACCCACTTACCTGCCTATTTCCCTGCCTCGGTTTGCCCTGTGTATCCAGTCCTGGTTCTTACCCTTATTTGTACCTACCTTCCCAGCTATACCTACCTTTACCTTGAGTGCATGTTAATGTTACCTCTTCGGAGGCCCCGCTGTGTGAGTGTGGGCGTGCAAGTCCTCGTGCGTCTCGTCCAGTCCCGTGCACAATCTTCTGTCTCTCGTGCTGGGTTTTGTGTTGTTTGTAGTTCGTCGCAGTCCGGTCTCTTCCGGACTGGTTCTGTTCCCACTTGCTCTGCTGCTCCTTTCCCGCTATCCGGTTTACACTCCTGGGTTCGCCTTCTATTCTACGAGCGCTGGTTCAACGGGGCCCGTCCAGGCTATTGGGCCGCGGCCAATTCCATCCCCGCCATCAGGGGCCCTGGTGAAAACCCCCCGATAGTAGAGTCTCCGGGCTCCGGCATCCGCCTCGGTCACTACCTACCTTTCTTCAGTGGCCGCCCCGGTTCTCTCCGAGGTAAGCCCGAGGCGCCACTACACTCCGCTACATTCCCCACGACTACTCCGGTCCTTATTCAGGTAAACCCGGAGTGTCGTAACACCCATATTCCCTGTGTATTCTCTAGACTTCCCCATACTCCCCTGTATTCTGCAGACTTGCCCATACTCCCCTGTATTCTCCAGACTTCCCCATAATGTCAGCGTCCATTTCTGCCCCCTTATTGCCAGCTTCCATGTCTGTCCCCTTAATGTCAGCCTCCATGTCTGCCCCTTAATGCCAGCCTCCATATCTGCCCCTTAATGCCAGCCTAAATATCTGCCCCTTAACGCCAGCCTCCATATCTGCCCCTTAATGCCAGCCTCTATATCTGCCCCTTAATGCCAGCCTCCATATCTTCCCCTTAATGCCAGCCACCATATCTGCCCCTTAATGCCAGCATCTATATCTGCCCCTTAATGCGAGCCTCCATATCTGCCCCTTAATGCCAGCCTCCATATCTGCCCCTTAATGCCAGCCTCCATATCTGCCCCTTAATGCCAGCCTCCCGTAGGAGCCCTGTATTACCTGTACTGCACTCTGTGAAAAGCCACTGCCGCATATAACGTGGCAGTGGCTTTTAAAAAAAAAAAACTTTTGGAGGCATGGCTCAGCTGAGCTTGCCTCCGGGAGAAAAAGGTGCTCTCCTGGACATTCTGGGAGAGTCGGCAACCATGACATACATGTTTAAGCAAATTTTAACTTTTATGTCAACATGCTTGATTTTTATGTATAATGACATAAAATTAGGGCGAAAGCTTAGGTTGCATTGGAGTTATTCATTTTTATGATTTTTGTTATTGGTTTTGATCTCATTATTTTCTATTTCTACTATTGCTACTTCTTAGAAAATAGTTTAACATTTGGTGCCAGAATTAATAAACAGCGGTTTGTAAATTACCACATTAATATTTTGGGGGTTTGAAAATTGCCACATTTACTTTTAAATCTGGTAAAATACCAGCAATAATATATTCTTTTTTGTACAGCGATTTTAAAAGCACTGTCCCAATTTCTTAAAAATACAAACCATTATTTTGTCTGGGGAAGTTATATGGTCCTCAAACATTATTAATATAAGTCTTAGTGGATTGTGTGTGTGTGTTCTTAACATTTTACTGCAGGGATAATAATAGATGCCCATGTGTCTGAGGCAAAAAATATCCATTCAAAATGGTCAGGTCCCTGGTAGCCATCTAGGTTTGTATAAAGTTTCAGTACAATGTACACTTATACTTAAAGATTCATCACTGGAAATCAGTCTGTTACAAACCAGCAGCATAGTAAAAAATATTTTGCAAGACATCATGTTATGATGTAATTTTCTACTTTGCTGTTGGTTATTGCGTATATATCAGAGATGGGCATCAGGGGGACTCAAGTGTCACCTTTTTGGATTGATGGCAAATTTGTTTGTAATAGATGTAACTCATGCATACCTCCCAACATTTGAGAATTCGAAAGAGGGACAAAATTTTGCGGCCTGGTAGAGGGGATGTGTCTTGTACCTCCCAGTGGGCATGTATGGGAAAATGGGTGTATCTTACACCGCCCAGACCAGCGGGTCTAGTGCCTGCCCCTTTTATTTGACAACCATCCATATGTCTGCCTCTTATTATTAGGCCTGCCATCCATATATCTGCCCCTCATTATATGTCCTACCTCCATGTCTGCCCCTTATTATTATGTCCAGCCTCCATATGTCTCCTCCCACGTCTGCCCCTTGTAATGTCCATCCTCCATGTCTGCCCCATGTATTGTCCAGCCTGCAGGTCTGCCCCTTGTAATGTACAGCCTCCACGTCTGCCCCATGTAATGTTCAGCCTGCAAGTCTGCCCCTTGTAATGTTCAGCCTAAATGTCTGCCTCTTTATTATTTGTCCAGCCTCCATGTGTGCCCCGTATAATGTCCAGCCTCCTTGTCTTCCTCTTTATTATTTGTCCAGCCTCCACACCTGCCCCTTGTAATGTCCAGCCCCCATTTTTTGCCCCTTTTAATGTCCAGCCTCCATCTATGTCCCTTATGTCCAGCCTCCATGTCTGCCCCTTATTTCCAGCTTCCATTGTCTGCACCTTTTAATGTCCAGCCTCCATTGTCTGCCCCTTATGTCCAGCCTCCATTTTCTGCTCCTTATATCCAGCCTCCATTGTCTGCCCCTTTAAATGTCCAGCCTCAATTGTCTGCCCTTTTAAATGTCCAGCCTCCATTGTCTGCCCCTTTAGATGTCCAGCCTCCATTGTCTGCCCCTCTAAATGGTCAGCCTCCATTGTCTGAACCTTTAAATGTCCAGCCTCCATTGTCTGCCCCTTTAAATGTCCAGCCTCCATTGTCTGCCCCTTTAAATGTCCAGCCTCCATTGTCTGCCACTCTAAATGTCCAGCCTCCATTGTCTGCCCCTTTAATTGTCCAGCCTCCATTATCTGTCCCTTTATATGTCCAGCCTCCATTATCTGTCCCTTTATATGTCCAGCCTCCATTGTCTGCCTGTTATGTCCAGCCACCATTTTCTGCCCCTTATCTCCAGCCTCTATAGTTACTTACCATTAATGTCTTCTCCCTTTCCTCTGCCTCTTCCTTCTGCCGGAGGTAACGTGGTGCAGTACAGGCAATACAGGGCTCCTATGGGAGCCCTGTTGAACCAATTCAGTTTGCAGAATGGCAGTGACCTAACAGGTTCGGTCAGTGCCATTCACATTAACAGGAGCCCTGTATTACCTGTACTGTGCAGTGTAAAGCCCTGCTTTACAAAAAAAACACAACTTTGTCCCGAGAGTCTGATCTCTCGGGACAAGTTATGAGGTGGGCGGGACAGCAGGACAGTCCCCCAAAAGCTGGACTGTCCCACTCAAATTGGGAAAGTTGGGAGGTCTGCTCATGTATTATAAAAAGGACTCTATAAAAGCTCTTCATAAATATTACAAAATCTGGATGAGATGGTGTGAATCGCAGTATGGGGAACCCTCAGAAGTCCAATACTGAGGTGGTTGGTATAGACCTATCCTATTAATAGAAACGTTCTGTGGTGCCCCCCTCCCCATCCCCTCTTCATTTCTGAGTCCTTTGGTCCATGTGGAGGGTTGAATAACCTGTGAAATATTGTTATGGAATGTGCCTATGTATTTTGTATTCTATATTTATTCTTACCAGTGGACTCAGCGTTGGCTCAAACTTTGTCTTGATCTGACATGATTACTGTTTCATTGTAACCTGTGTGATTAATTGCTTAAAGTAGCCAAAATACTGTGTTTACATCAAGTAGCAGTGCCGATGGGTGGGGTTGTTAGGATTGTTTAGTTTATGCTCTAATTCAGGGTGTGACTGTATGTTTTGTTTTTGTTTTTGAAAAACTCAATAAAAAATTTACCGAATTAAAAAGAAAAAAAAGGTCTCTATGATTAAATGCATTATTTGCATGCAATACCCAGATTATAGTCAATGTGGGACTTGGATTTGTTACAGCATACAGTGATGAACCATATTACACACTCAGGGCCGTATTCACATTTCCGTTAGTTAAAGGTAGACAATTATATGCACGTACGTTGCAAAGCAACACCCATGACATTCCCCTCACACGGACGGGTTTTCGGTGACTTCCACCTCCATAGAGCAACCTTATCTCTACATGTGCATTTACGTGCGTATAATACTTCCGTACGTGCATATGTAACTAACCACATCCTCAAATGGTCATTTAAATGCCTCCCCCCACCAACTTTCACGTAACTTTGTCCGTACGGATTTCAACCACGCCCCTCCGCATGTATGTCCCCAAGTGCGATTCACACGTACGTGCCTAATGGACTTCCGTACGTAAATTCAACATAAATAGCATAAATAAAGTTACTATGCATACGCAGTTACTCCGATCCTAAAAAAACGCAAGGAAGTCCACGCAAAAACAGATCTTTGAAGACGACTCTCAGTCAGCAAAATCAGCTTTTATTTTTGTAGGATAAAATATTAAATCTTATATGAAGGATTAAAAAGTTTTTGCTTATGATTTTAAAACATTACACATTCTTGCGTTATATGTATTTAGTTTCCACTATCAAAGCAACTGTATATAGATGCAGTTTCTTTGCTCATATATGGGGTGAGGATGTTTGATAAATTTTACAAGAAAAAGTACCTTGTTTATCTCCAGTTAACATCCAAATTTTCATGTTTCCATCTCGCAAGAGCTGGATTGTCTCTGGGACACCATTCTGCAACTTGTCTTCAATTGCAGTGGCACCAAGTATCTGAAGGAAAAGATCACTCTTTAATTTTAACTGTCACACATTACTAAATGTGGGTACACACCTATGCAATTATACTTAACCTGCAATGGTTCTTACTATTTCACTGACGAATGCAAGTCCTTATAAGCATGTACATACTCTACCAATATACCATTATATTATTCATTATTATACCATTATTAACCATGCAAAAATCTGTCTCTATTTACACACTCTACAGATATCTACCTATGCTGAACAGAAGACTGCCAGAAATAAGATGGTCGTTCTACGTACACACTTTTTCACTCTTACTCTTACACTGTTATTTAGACTTGGGCTAGGAAATACCACCTCTCAACTCTAATACTGTTTACAACAGAAGAAATATGACTCCCCTGCAATCACCATGCTTTAGCCAAAGAGTAACTTTCCTCTCTTAATTTCAAGCTCCTTCTTAAGTCTGAACGTGTCTCCAGCCCCCCAGTATCTCCCGTGATGTGTTCCAGTTCCCCAGTATTTCCCATCATGTGTCTCCAGCCCCCCAGTATCCCCCCATCATGTGTTCCAGCCCAGGATCATCACAACTTTTTTTTGTGTGTGTGTGGGGGGTGGGGGGGCAAGAATTTAACCCTCCCCCTTATGCCCCCATCTCATCCTGGTGCTCCCCCCACCTTGTTGTGTAATATGTGTATTTGTGCCGTGGGTGGCTAACCCATAGTGGGTGTGGTCAACCCATTATGTCTGCAGTCCCCACCCAGTACTCCAATCGTGTCTGCCGGCCCCCCTCCCAGTATTCCCATGTGTCTACAGCCCCCCAGGATGATTCCACATCATGTCTTACCAGCCCCCCATTATGTGCCTCCAGCCCCAACCAGTATTCCCCATCATGTGCCTCCAGCCCCAACCAGTATTCCCATCATGTGCAGTATCCCCATCATGTGCTATCAGCCCCCCAATATCCCTATCATGCGCCTCAAACTCCCCAGTATTCCCACCATGTCTCCAGCCTCCCCTCCCAGTACTCCCATCATATCTCCAGCCACCTCCAGCACTCCCATCATGTGGCTCCAGAACCCCCAGTACTCCCATCAAGTGCTAAAAGCCTCCCCCAACCAGTACTCCCATTAAGTGCCCTCCAAATTTTACTTACCTTACTTGCATCCTTCTCCTCCGTGGCGCACTCTCTTCCTCCTCATACATGAAGTTTCTGTATGAGCATCTGCATCAGTTACAAAGAGCAGCTGAAATCACTGCTCTGTGTAACTGCTCCGGTAGGCTCCTACAGAAACCTCCTGTATGAGCCTGCCGGACTTCATAGCGGGGGGGATGACCGGACTGTTGCTGCATCCCCCCCATTTACAATGGTTTTCGTTGCCTCTCCCTGTCACCGGTCCTGGATGCCCCTTGATATTTTGGGGGGGCAAGATGTCCCCTCGCCTCCCCCGTTCCGACGCCTATGTTATAGCCCCCCCCCCCCAGTATTCTCAAGATGGCAGTTGTGGGTCCCTCCTCTGCTACCTAGCAACATCCTGTCCCTGTTGTTAGGTAGTGGAGGAGGGACCCCCTGCTGCCATCTCCACATTCTGTACCTTATCTCTACATTCTAGAAATTCCTGCTACAACCAAGATGGTGACAGGGGTCTTTCCTTTGGCCATCTTGGCTGTAACAGGAAGGTGCTGAATTCAGAGGTAAGGTGCAGAATGTGGAGATGGCGGCAGCGGGTCCCTCCTCTACTGCCATCATCTCCACATTCTGCACCTTACCTTTCAGGAATTTCACCTCACCTTACCATTCCATTCAGGAATTTCCTAGCACCAGTTTTTTTGGGGGGGTCCAGTTTTTTTTGGGCAGCGTGGGTCCTTCCATAGGAACAACAACCACCGCCATCTTGGTTGTGGCGGGAACTTCCTGAGTGCAGGCAGATGGAGATAGCGGCGGCAGGTCCTAATACTTGGAGCTTTCTATTGCCACTAAAGGTAAGTAAAACAGGACTCAGAGAGGGAGGAGGAATGTAGAATATGGTTTTTTTTTTTAAGTTTATTCTGTTCCTGACTGTTGGACATGCGCAGTAGCATCCCAATTGTATGGACCCAGTACTATATTGGGGATTTATACATAAGTGCTATATACTGTATTACGAAATCGACCAGTCAGGTTGTATGGTAAAAGTGCTTAGTTCTCTGTATAATCCAGTAACACCGCAGTGTTAGTAGTAGTAATTTTAGTATGAAAAGAAAAAGTTTTCAAGTTTGTGTTAATCATGTATCAGAAGAAAACCAGATAGCAAAGTAGTAGTAAATAGGAAAGACAAATGTTAAGCAGTAAGCTGTATGTCCTGTGAAGATCTAAAAGTGCTTTATTCAAACTTGAGATGGGTATGAATTGGACCGATCTTAAGCACTATTGCCAGGCTGGGGGGAGTTTATTTTGCCCTGGTTTGTTTGTATAAATATTCAGTGATTGGTTATACCACATGCAGAAACAAATGTTCTACCTCAGTTTAATATCAAAGTGCTGGTGTCTTAGTGGCCAATATGGCTCAGAACCACAGACATTGATTTCTCTCTTTTTGCCAGCTAAATGTTTCTCTGTTCTGTCTTCTGGATTCTTTTTACCTATTAACTCTGAATTTCTGCAGGTGACCAGCAATACAGCTTTGCTGTAACACCCCCTTTATAGTATCTGGGGATCCTCTACTGCATCTGAACCATAATGCATGTGCACAGAAAAGGCCCCTGTTCTGTTGTTTTAAGAGCAGAGTGGGGACCAGCCGGGGAGAAACACAGTGTGCCAGGAGACTGGTCATTTCAGGGTGGTGCAACCAATAGACATATATGACTTATAAGTCAATGGCAATCCATCAGTGAATAAACACAGTTCTCCAAAATGTTAATTATTGGGAAGAAAAAAAGACATTTTAAAATCAATCTTTTCTACTAGGAATTATTATTTAATTTAACTGATAAGCATTATTGCAGCAGTAATAACTAAAACATAAATAAAATTAACATTCCCATTTAGCTGTTACCTGTAGATTCGTCTCCATATCCTCATATACTTTGTCCAAGTGAGCCTCACGGTTCTGAAGCGTAACAGAGGCTTCATGATAACTTAACGCCCAGTTCTTATATTCACATTCTTCTACTTCTTTATATGCCAAACAAAGTGTTCTAAGTGTCTCTTCAGCATATAACTATGTAACATAGAGGGATAAGAAAGTAACGTCAAGAGTTAATGATATTGCAAAAAACAACTACCCATTTTGAGAACATTGTAAAACAGACCTCTAGTGTATTCCCAGGATACGTGAATGAAATTGATTAGTAGACTGGCAAAGGAGGTACTCTAGCCAGCAGGGCCGACAGAGCAGCAGAGGTAGTCTGTGAATTTGAACAATCTATGACTAAAAAAACTGGTTGTAGCAGTGTAAATGGCAGATGGAACTGCAGATGTAATTGGAACAGAACTAAAAGGTTGGTTGGAACGATAAGGTAGGTGGAACTGCAGAGATAAATCAGATTGCAAGCTGGACTGCAAGGAAGTGCTGAGTTGTACTGGGTTTTCACAAGGTCAGTGTGACCCTTGCTTCCATTGGTCCCAGGGAGCATGTGATCCCTAGAGCTGAGAAGCGGCCAAAAGGAACTGTGACCCATGGTTTGAGTAGGAAGTAGGCCTCAGCGATGAGGACTTGGAACCTAGGCAGCTGTGAAAACCCGTTAAACTGCCCCGGCGAGTGAGATAAAGATCACTTTGTTTAAAATATCTAGTTTTAAATAGTGCACAGCCATTCCTGCGATAGTAGGAAAAATACCACTGTCCGTATGCGGACAAAAATGGCTGTTTTAGAAATAGAGACAGCTGAATGGGTAAATATGCTTTTCAGAAACCCGCACACCCACCGGACCCGTCATACCGCTGTAGACACCACCGGAGAAGTAAGTAACCTCTCCAGGGACATTTAGCGTTAGGCTCTGGGGAAGGAAGGGTAAGGGTTAGGATCATGGAAGGGACAATTAGGGTTAAGGACAGGCTGTGGGGAGGGGAGTCTTAGGTTTAGGCTGCAGTGAAGGGAGTCTAAGGGTTAGGCTGTGGGGAAGGGAGGGTTAGGGTCAGGCTGCGGGAATAGGAGGGTTAGGGTCATGGAAGGGAGAGTTAGGGTAAGGATTAGGCTAAGGGTTGGGGTTACATTTAGACTTATTCTTCGGTGCAGCGTCTTCTCTCCTCAGTTTATTGATTGCTTTTCCTCTTCGAGCCAAAGTAATCAATTTCCCAGCCAGTTCTGAACTTTTGAAATAGGGCCATTCTCAGCAGAGATCCACACTTGAAAAATACCAGGTATAGTAATGTGAAGGGGTTTGGGAAAAGGGGGCGACTTTAGCTGCTATTTCCCCATTCTCCCATTGCCATGGGCTGCTTGCTGCCGTGGTCTGAGCGCTGTTTGCTTCCACTGCCTAGGAGCCAGGATATCCATACAATTGTGCTGTGGCTAAGATAAAGAGATCTCTTTGTAGTACCGATAAAATCCAACACGTATCACCCAGTCGGAGGACTTCTTCAACTCATGCGGTATCTTTGGCTCACTTGTGCAAGTGTAACAATAGTTGTTTCTGGCATGAAATATATCACTGTATTAATGAGGATTAATTGTGATTGCTAGTATCATGTCTTTATGTCCGTTTTAAATAAGTGTGGCCTTATTGCATGATAAAAATGGGTATGGGTGGGGGGGGGGGGTTATGATTGAACAAAGGCACAGGGAGCCCAAGGGGAAGAAGAGTGGGTAGGAAAAATGTATTATTATTATGGAAATTGGATGTATAGGAAAATAAGCATAGGAAGAGAGCTGAACTTAAGTTCCAGTCACTAAAACAAAATAGAAAGTTAAAAATAAACAAAATGAGAAAATGGAAATGAAAAGAAGAACAAAAACAAAGATAGAAATAGAAATTAAGATTTAAAAAAAAATCAATAAAAGTAAAAACAGTTATTCTGTATGTTGTGATATACATGAAGAAATCTCACAAAAACAAATAGGCATAAAGGTAACAAATAAAGGGCCTGATTTACTACGATTTGCCTGCAGGTTTGGAAAAGTGGAGATGAGATAAGATTTTAGCTGATATTCTCTAGTATGTAAAAAGAAAGTGAGAGCTAAAATCTGATTGGTTGCTGTAGGCAACATCTCCACTTTTCCAAACCCACAGCTTAGTAAATCTGGCCCAAAGGCTCGGAGTACATTACATATTTGTAATTGGTATTGTGACCAAACCTTTACTGTGAACCCCTTGATATTACTTATTAGATGATATTTTTATTATTTGAATTTCATTTCATTGCATATCTTTTAAAATTATGATTTAATTCACATTTAATGTACACATGTATAGCAAAATGAGGAAACAATGTGCTCATGTTTAAGCCTTAATGTGCTGGTGTTTTACTACTGGGAGCTAAGTTTTTGAGGCATCAGAATCTGCCTGTCTTGTGACTATTTTGTTCTGTTGGTTTCGATCTATTGGTGGAAGCAGGGCCGCTGCTAGGGTATTCGACACCCCTCTGCAAACTATAAATTTGTCCCTCCTATTTAACAATTTAACGTTTAATGCTAGTGACCATTCTACATTACAGTATCCATGTGAGAAACAACATTTTGTAACCACAATAAAAGAACATAAATCCTAGTCTCTAATATACAATACATACAGCTTCCTAGTCTCTGCTGTACAATTCTCACTGCTGCATCCAAGTAACTGTCATACTATACTGACTTCGTCCTAATGACCGCCATACAATACACACTGCATCCTAGACACTGCCAAACACTGCAGACTATATCTTAAGCCCATACTATACAGACATCATCCTAGTTACCGCTATACAATACTGATCACATCCTAGAGAACATCATACAATACAGATTGCATTCTTGGGGCCACTATACAATAAATTGAACATTCTTTTAATCACAATGGGTCAGATCCAGAGCTACGCTTCCATTACGTTTGAAAACATAGCGTATTTACACAGCGTAAGTACTGACATACGTACAGGCTGTACGTACGTAACTGCCTAAGCACGCCCAGACTGCTGGATTTAAATGCCCCCCCGCCTCTGAAGCATAGTTACGGGTGTCGTATGGCTGACACGCCCCCTGGTTTGTACGTTCAGAGTAACATGGCGTAACATCTGCCACGCGCATGCGCAATAAATACTAAAGGGCGATTTTACGCAAGCGGCTAGTGTAAAATCGCTTGCGTACGTTGTTCTGGATCTACCCCAATGAAATAACAAAAGGCCCCCTTTTGAGTGTCATATAATACAGAAAACGTATTTGTAACCACAATACAAAAGAAGCGCAGAATCTGATTGGTTGCTATAGGCAACATCACCAGCAACATCACCACTTTTCCTAACTCGCAGCTTAGTAAATTTGGCCCCTAGCGTTGGGTAACTACAACCCCAGAACGTTCCAACAGAATAAGCATAGCAGATACTTTGGAAAGCATCAAGGAACTTGGACACCTTTAGTGTCATAGAATGATAGGTTGATTTATGTCACTAATATCCTTTTATTCTTGTACGTTCACCACAGTTCACCACAAACCTTCTTTGACTCCATATATTCTGTGTCACTTTATTCTTTCCTTCTCTTTATTATATTCACTGGTAAAAGTGTAGGGCATGAGTGTCTTTTACAATTTGCATAGCCCTACATATAAGGCTGGTGAAACATAAACTCTGAATAATAAAATAAAAATTGCATTATGTTGTAGGTAGCATTGATTCAAGATTTCTTTGATTAGTGTTTTGTAATGGCTAATGTACTTACATCCAGGGCTTCCATAAGAGCATCAGTCTCACAGCTGGGATGAAGACGCTGAAGAACGACACTGTCTGCTCCTTTAGTATACAGTTTTATTCTTCCGTCTTCATCTCTAACTGTAATAATGAATAGTTAAATAGTTATGTTCAAGTGGTTAAATGGGTAACTATTATGTACTTTTGCAAAACAACGTAGAATATTGTCTACAATGTTAAGGGTTTCAAAATTTTAAAACTGAAAAACATTAAATTAATATATTGTATTTTCTACACTATTTCTAAAACAGCAGAGTAACAACAGTTGATATTAAACATAACCTTCTATCCAGTAGTAGGTCCCAAAATTTGGAACAAGATTTTTTTCACACTTTCTCACCATACTCACCCACCATGTAATAACCCATACTGATAAAAGATCAAATTAAAATCAAAGTAAAAGCCATTTTGTTTTTCACCCTTTAAGATAAGCTGACCTTGTAATACCTTGGGTTGGGAATTAGACACTTATCATAATCTCAATTTGCAAATCTATCTCTAACATGATCCCATTTCATGGTTGTAGAACATCAGGTGCCTCCGTACTCTGAGTTTTCTAATATGCTTACCTAAAATAGACATTCTTTTACGAACACTATTAAAGTCCATTAGTGTCAAGATGTTGTATATTTTTTCTGTACCAAGTTCACTAATTGTGATAGAGTCCTGAGTGCGGGAAAGAAACACATAACCAAAATTTCTGGCAGCAGTGACCAAGGCTTCTTCATCAGGAGAAGCAGCCTTATATATTAAGATTCCTATAATGAAATAAATGACAGTAGAATTGTCAGGAATAATGTTCCATAGTTATGTGGCTGTGCATACTAATTGTAAACATGAAAGTGTTTTGGGTGGCATAAGCATATTATTGCATGTGATTTGTGGAGAACCGCTACTATTCCAGAATTATGATAGATTAGATCATGGCATTTTGTAAATTTGTGGAAATAGATCCATTTTTAGATATTGAGGGTAAAAACCCATGTTGTCTGATGATTTCACTTTAAAATATGCCCCCTTTATGATTATCTCCTGAAGATGTTTATACAATGATATGCCCAAAGACGTAAAAGCTATAATAAAGGAATTCAATTTATTCAGAATGTAATAGTGTTATAATGTAGAAATCACTAACCATTTTTGTTGCTATCCAACATAACAGTATGGCAGAGAGCTATAGCCCTAAAGAATTCATGGAACAAAGGCTCTTCAGTCTTCCAAAGTAATTCAGTCAAGGATGGATCAAAAAATCTGAATGCCATGTCTGCATACTTATTCCAAGCAAAGCTCACCTCCTAGAAGTGCAATATTACAAACATGTGACACGGATCATTTCCAAGTAATTTATTGCAAAGCCTTTTAAACTAGTACAGCAGCACCTTCGTGTGCGGGTGGTCATAAACTGGTAGGCAAAGTGATAATAAACCATCTTTGAGTATCACTAAGCTGCTTCAGTGACATTTGATAAATGATTGTTAGATAAGATAATTTTCCATCTCTGTGGACTAGATGCAGATTCCTACAAAATTCTGAGCAAAAAATAGACTTTTGCTTTCTTCGCATGCGCACACTATGGGCCTGATTCTATTCCCTGTGATGAGCGAGGACCTATTAGGTGTGATTTTTGTATCTCCCACATCGCGCAGGGAAGTTCCAGGTTATAAATAGAGGTCCCAGCCAGCAAAGTCTCATTCTTAAGGTAGAGATGTGACTGGTCAGACCTTGCACAGCGTCTGTATAAGGGGTTTTTTTTTCCAAGACTATCTTTATAGATGTATTATTGGTATAAAAATTCCATATCTTAATGCATTTATTTTCCAAACCCAAAAAATTAATTGAACTTTTCCTTTATTAATAAAATTCTAATAGTTCAATATTTCAATGAACACTGCTTGTAGTAATGATGTTGGCAAGGTCTTATGTGTGAAGTTTTTATCTAATTCTTATGTCTGAGTTAGTTTGCTACAGAGAGGCTGTATAAATTACTTTATCATTGCCTGTTGTATCAGTTTTGCTGTACTAAAGGAACACCATTTGAATCAGTGACTGTGTTTTAGATTAAGACATTGTGGAATTTGCAAGCTATTCGGGTGTCTAGTTTAATAAGCTGATGATCATTGATAGATATTGAATATTTACATACTACCAATTCTGTCAGACTATTTGAATAGGTTTGAAACAAGTAAACTAACTAACTATACAATGGGAACTAATTTACCAATACTTAACACATTTCTGTTTTTGACATTATTACAGTACCTTTAGTTGTTCTTCTCTATCAGAAGTAGTACCTAAAATGCAGTATGAAATCGTGAAGTTATTATATGCTTCAGTAAAACTAGATTTGTGCATCCACATAAGATCCAGGAAATAAATATATAAAACTTTTTTAAGTGTGTTTTTACCAAGAGAAAAAAGCCTTTAAAAAAAAAAAAGGACAAGTAGGCCACCTGGTAGTGCACACCTATTTCACAAAATTTATACAGAAGTATTACATTTGAATGCAGAAATAATTATAATAAATGGTGGGGAAATATCAAAATATGTGTACATAAATCATTTGCTGCTGGTGAATAAACAATGTGGCTGAGATTGAATAGGTGTCAGTTACCTGAAATAAACCGTAAGGTTGTTTGCCCAGTAATAGTGTGGAGTGAAGTCTCAATGGAGTAAGTAGACTAGACTCCCTACTCTAAATGAAGTGGAATACTGCACCTATTAGAGTGCCTGCTGCCTCACGGCATGCATTAGGGTAAGAGGGAACCAAGGTGCACCTAGGCAACCTCATTTTTATTTTCTTTTGCTGCTTGACATTTGCCTCCTTACACCACTGCATACCATTGTGACCTCCATTATTATTGATTCCGGAGCGCTGTCTCCCTTTATCACTATATTCATATATTTATATGTTTATCTTAGAGGGACTGGATACTTACAGGTCAGTATAGGGTAAGGTATACACCACTTTGGGGTGAAGTTCCGCCGTGAGTTCATCAACATCTTAAACACCAATGAGATTAATTTAAAACTCACCTTGAAATATAGAGAGACCTATATTGAATTCCTTGACCTTAAAATTCATGTCGATGTGGATGGATCAATCCACACAGATATATAAACATCACCAACTCAAAAAAGCCTATAATTGGGCCAAGCGCATTAAAAAAGAAACCCTTTTCCCAGAACTAAAACCAAAAACTACCACTAATGATATTAGACTGGTAAGTACTTAATTGTAGACATCTTGAAAAAACACACCAGGATTCTTACTTCCGAATCAATACTAGCAAAACCAATAGGCACACATATAAAGATGCGCCGGTCCCCGAACATCAAGGACCATTTAGTGAGAAGTCATCCTGATCCAATTCGCACCTTCAGGATTTGTACTAAGGGCTGTTTCAAATGCAGGAACTGCAGAGCTTGTACCATAGTGACAACCACCAAAAGTTTTATGGATAGGTATGGTCAAACACATTTAATCAATGATTTCAGTAATTGTAACTCTGTGGGCATTATTGCCGAACCTGTCCCTGCGGGAAGCATTATGTTGGTAAAATGAAACACAAATTAAAACCATGCTTATTAGAACACATACGCTTAATTAAAATGCCCAAAAAGACCTGGCTTGTATGCAAACTCTAACACCGGTAGCCAAACATTTTTGGCAACTTCAAAATTCAAACCCTGGTTCCCTGAGAGCATTTGGTATGCTTAGGGTTAAAAGGGACCAAAGGGGTGGAGACTGGGAGAGAGTATTACTACAAAAGGAATCAAGGTTAATCGTCTTAATGGATTGTGTAACACCTTGTGGTTTAAACGAACAAATCAACTATACAGCTTTTTTGTTATTCCTCTGGTCTCCATGTACCCGTTTTGCTTTGCTTTGCAATTTATTGGATGCATAATACATATTTTGCATTCATATATTTCGGTATGCATTTTTTGATTATGGTGACAGGTGAATATAATTCGGAATCTGAAAATAAATGGTAAATTCTGTCACCCGGGTCCAATTGACATTTTTCTTTGATGCTGTTCTCTTCTCCAAAATTATAAAAATGACATTAATCACAATTGGGCCTGATCCAGAGCTACGATGTAGCGCTGAGCGTACTAACACTCAGCGTTACATCGCTGACTCCCCCTGGCACCCCTCCCTGTGCGGGCGTATGGCCCCTTCCTTACGCCGGCTGAAGGCTACCCTAACTTCAGCCGGCGTAAGAAAGAGACCATACGCTCGCACAGGAGCGTATGGCCGCTTAGCACGCCCCCCCTCAATTACTTACCTCCCACCGCCCACCAGCACTAACGTGAGCGTAGGGACGCTGGAGGACGTACCCTCCAGCGTCCCTACCGCGCTGCTACGG
>WWET01001378.1:0-16108 GCA_011038615.1 Limnodynastes dumerilii | reverse complement strand
AAAAAAGAAAAAGAGAGGGGGGGGGGGGGGGGAGTCAGGGGACTTGATACGCACATTGCTGTATATAAAGATGGCATTCCACCAAATTCTAATGAAATATAGACATGAAGGGTCCAGAGCTACGCTGTGCCGTACTTCGTAAGTACGGCTAGGGTAGCTCATAAGCACTCCCCCTGTTACACCGGCTGAAGGCTGCCTCAACTTCAGTCGGCGTAACAGTGGGTAATTACGCCAGGAAACACATCGTAACCCCCTAACCCAGCCATCCCTTCCTAATTTCCCTCCGGCGCATGCGCAGAACGTAATTTCTGCCGTTCTTACGCATACGGCCGCCGTAACTAGTGCGGCGGCCGGAGGTCTGGATCAGCCCCGTAGACAAGTCCTGGGACGTGTACATGTTGAAAGAAGAGGTAAATAATGAGCAATAGGAAAGCTTTAAGCCATGCTGCTCTACACTGCATTATAAAATATATTATGTATCCCTATAGCAATTGTTTTTTTTACTGACATGCTATACATTAATCTTTGCTACATGCTGGCCACAAATCAATCATGTTTCAGTAAAAATAATTCAAACATGTAACAATTTGTTCTTTTTGCTGATTTATATCAATCATTGTTACAGATATGCCAGCCATTACTTTTGTATTAGAATCTCAAATGCTAAGAAGTAAAAATAATTTTGCCTATCAAAAATTTGAATTTTTAATGATATTCTGACCTTTGCATATACGCTTTTAGATTATGATATCTAGATTATTTTAGATTATGATATCACAGAGAATAATTAGTATGAAAAACTTGTAATTTTTTTATACAAATGATTTTTTTTTTGCCATGATTTTAATATATGATCCGCGTTGTATTTAAATACTGATATATTTTTAATCTACCTAGTGAGTCTACTGAGTGCAGCTTGTTGACTAGAATACTAGGCTCCTAATCCGCAGATTGTTACAAACATATGGTTGCCACAGTATTATAGTTATGATTGACTACTGCATATTTACCACATTCTAAAGACTGATTGTTATTCGACAGTACTCCTCATCTTTTCCCTTTTCCATTACACAATAATACTCTGGGTATTTAAAATTGTTTACAAATTCACAGTATGTATTGGGCCTGATCCAGACCTATGCAAATAATATGCCCTTGTGCATAGCGTATTTACGCCAGCGTACCTACAAAGCACTCCCCTCAGTCGTCTGTATTTATGCCGTTTTACACCGACCAAACCATACCCTAACTTTTCTTAGCGTAACCACGGGCGTCCGTAGCATCCATGCATATTTACGACGCTTAGTACGCACATACTGTACGATTTAAATACCTCTCCCCGCCCACGAAGCGAAATGAAGGGTTTCGTATTGCTGGCACACCCCTTCTTGCATTGTTATAAAGCTGGTATGCTCAAGGCCCATACGCTCAGCTTTTCTTTGCGTATCATCTGCTGGGCACATGCGCAGTATGTACAACACAGACGGGCGTATGATTGGATCTGCCCCTATGATTCAGGGGATTCAAGCATGAAGACGAGGATGATTCATTTTCCATACATTTTTATGGCTGTATTCCATATGCTAGAACTTTGAATCAGGTGCAAAATCTGGAAACAGCATTACACCAATTACATTACATTTAGTAGTTGTATAAATTAAGGGTTATTTTTGAAAATAAAAACAAAAACTTGATGTATTACTCACGATATATAAAGGACGAAAGGGACAAGTGTGCTCATAGTAGTCATATATGCCCAAAACATATAAAAGCCAACAGAAGAGGATGGTAGCTGAAAAAGCCCAGGGATGTAGAAATGCAGTTTTGCAAACAAACTGTCCCAGATTCCAGCACCAAGACCCAAGACAAATGAGACACAAATCAATATTGCTGCGATCTGTGAATCATAAAAATAGGTTATTAGGTCCTAATATTCTGTGTTTAGAATTTATTACTATAACACTACTTACAAATAGCACAATTTTGGTGATTATGGCATCCAACTTTGTTCTCTTTACTACCAGTTTCCCAGAGTTTTTCATTATTTTTGTGTCCTTTCCTGAAAGACATTTAGATTACAGAGATAATTTGTTAAAACCTTCTGCTCTGTTTCAACTGTTACAAATGATTTTTGACATTTTTGCGTATATCTATACAATAATTTAAAGATCACGTCATTTATATTTAGTAGCAGAGAGAGTTGCATAATGACCTGTATAAATGACAAGCCCATAACAGATTTCAGTGTTGCGGATTCTGCAGTCTCTCAGGAGAATGTTGTCATTATTCAGGGGATACTTTTTGCCTTTCCATTCCAAGACTCCCACAAAACTGTGTAGATGGACATTTGGTGCTTCACAGGTTACTACCCCTGTAATTATAATCTTTCAGAGTAAAGAACTATAAAAAAGTAAATACATTTGCAATGATCTCACTGAAAGAAACTTACACCATTAGAGATCGAGTTAAATAGGTAGTTATAACTGATCCAGTCTTAATCGGTAATGTTCTAAGGTGCACTGATTCCTGTCAATAGTGGGAAAAACGTAAGGCATCATGGACATCTACTTAAGTTTCCTTTTTTGAATTGAGTCTTGATGACATTGGACTGTATTCAGAGATCCGTTTTCATGTGGAGTTGCATGTGTATTTTTAGGCACGTTTTAACTGCGCATGCGTAGTAACTTTATTTAAGTTAAATATAGGAAAAGACATGTGAATCGCTCTTGGTGACATATGTATGGATGGGCGGAGTACACATGTAAAGAACAGAGTGGTCTATGGAGCTGTACGTCTACAACTGCACGGCCAGGAGAGGGGAGTGTCGTGCCTGTTGGTGGGTGTTGGCTTGCTACGTGCGTGCGTTTAATTGTGTACTTTTAAAAAAAATAGATCTCTGAATACGGCCCATTGTGTACCATGAGACGAATATTGCTGTAAAGGGTTTTTTTTAAGTCAAAGGTTAATTGAATGTCAGTGTGGAGGTTAACTTATTATTAAATATATGTGAAGCTAAAACATCAAATAAAAATGGTCTTCCCTTTAATACAGAATTGGAACACATATACATGGGGCATGATATAATGATGAAATAGTGTATACTCTAAACTGTCTAATATTTCATATTGCCCCAGTTTGGACACACCTCCACACATATCCTCATTTGCCCCACAAATTGTGTGGCATGTGAAACATAATGTGCCACCCAAATCAGTGACATTTGTAAGTTCTGCATTTGAATCCTGCACAATACCAGCAAGTCTAAATCTACATGAGGTAAATATTGGTGCCAAGTAATGCTATGGATTATACTATATCACACCTATGTTTATCTATTTCAGATAACATGCTACTATTTTATTATCATTAATTTCAGTTCCATCAGACATCATTTTCTATTTGAAGATTATTGCAATAGGCAAGGCTCCAGCCAGGACCCAAATTAATTAACAAATAAAAGGTTACTCACCATCAAATTCCGCCAGGGCATTTTCAGTTTGTAGAGAACAGTGTGTGACCAGCAGGGACTGCCGGTACTTGAGGTTTGTCTCTCTGCCAATAATATAAAGCATATGCAGTGAGGATGCAAAAAGAATAAGGCCCGTAAAGACCATGTGTATGCAATCTACATAGTGAAACGCTATGTAAACAGCGTACAAAAATTACTATGCATGCCCAGTAACTACAAATGCTTATTTACAGACGGACAGGCACAGAAAACGCAAGTCTGAATACGGACCTAATTATAGATCTGCTTCCAAATTCTGATTCATATGTGACCAGATTTGCTTCCTTGCTCTCAATCTGCTAACCACTCCCCTTGCACCTATGTGCCTCAGATATACGCTACCTTTAGTATTCTAACTTCTGCTAAGGTAAAATGGTGGCCTTTCTGATGTGAGGATCAGTACAAGGAGCACTGGTACATCTATACTGTACACTGTTATACCAAATTATACTCATTTGCTATCATAACCTGACCCAACTGCTGGAAGTGTAATTGGGCCTGATCCAGACTTAATAACAACAGCCAGTTTACACACCCGGCATGCTTAAATCTGGCTGTGGGAATGCACCACGCATGCACATGGCAGATGTTATTCATGGTAACTCTGATCATACGTAACTTGTACATAACGCCGTACGATAGAACGTGACATCCCTACGCAAGCCGAAAATAAGCATTGTGGGCGAAGGGAGGCATATAAATTGTACAGTATGGGCTGGGTCAAGCACTTACGTATGACAGGGCATTACGTATGACCAGAGATACGCAAGGAAAAGTTAAGGCAATATTCTGAACATGTAAGTCAACTAAGTTACATACATGCAAGGGGGGTGCATTATACCTAGTAATGCGTAACATAGGCACGCTGGCATATATAAAACATGGTTGCCGACTTTTTAAAGTTTCCCTCTGGGATATTCCGGTGGGAAGCCATTGATGTCTACAGGGGGCAGGGCTTAATGATGCGATTTATGCAAATCGTGCAATTAAGCCCCACCCTCTGTCAATCACTATTGTGATCTCTAGTGTTCTAGGGGTGGGTGGGGCTTGATTACATCATCAAGTCCCCCCCATCCCTAGTAACTCTAGGGATTACAATGGAGTTTATTGGGAGGTCATGACTTGCGGGAGATTTTCTGCTCTCCCGGGATACCAAGAGAACTGCTCAAATTTCGTGAGTCTCCGGGATATTCCGTTGGCAACCCTGATATAAAACGATCTTACGTATGGATCAGGCCCATTATTCTTAAATTTGTATATGACAGCATGCCCCGGGCTACAAAAGTATATAGTTGCTTTTTTATGTAATAAATGTGTGAACACCTACAGTACATTAACAGAATTTCTAATGATTAGAAACAAGTCCGTAATAATGAAAGGGTTTAGATTACCCAGTGCTGCTGCTCTTATTATTGACACTTTGTATCTTCCTCCCAGCAGCCAGTTTATGATTTAAGGCTACCTAAAAAACATTTCTAGAAATATAATAAAAACAAGAATATCCACTAGGCACTAAAGGGGAATTTGAGCAATAAAAAAGGGAAATACCGGTGGATATTAATATAACAACTGCCGTTAAAAAGGTCAGAATATAAGTAAAAAGTAAATATCTTTACTAGCAAGCATCAACACTAATATTTTCTGCACAAAGTATAAATCCTTAAATTCAGAAAGATAACAGAGAATCATGGTATGCCTCCTTAATAGACTCAAAAATGTTCAGGAGTTCAAAAGGTATATAATAGGTGCAATCTTTCAAAGGTCAATTCATAGAAAGCACAAGTCAATTCTGATCATTTCCACACTAGAATGATCGGTGTTGAAGTCGAGATCTCACCAGCAGGCATAAAGAATCAGTAAAGTAGGAGTCTTTTACCTTGAGGAACTGCGATAAGATTTTTTCTCTTGTTTATCTCTGTGCTGTCTGGAGTGTCTATATTTCTCCCATTTATACTAAAAGCAACCAGTCTTACTACATGTGGCAAGCACTGGGACAGTATCTTACTGTATATCACATGCCATCATCTTATATGGTTTTCTTTGTCAAAGTTCCCATAACATGCTTTAACCTGGGTACACACCTAATAATCCGACTTTCGACCGTCCTGTTGGACCAACATTAGATAAGTGTGTACAGTTACATGACCACTTACAACTTCCAGTCCTGGTTGGCAGAAATTAGCTTAAAAATTGACTATCACCCAACCAATTTACAAGTGTGCTCCCATGCCTGCTTTGTTCACGTCTTCTCCTGATTCTGATGTTAAGCAGCACTACCATTGAGGGTGGGGTGTGTATATTTATTATCGGAATGACACTGCAGCTGTCAGTGCGATCAGCCACAAAAAAATAACAGATTTAACTAAAGCATGTTAGTAGGATTCCTTGACAAACAAAACAAACACTTTGGCCACAGCTGAATAAAAGGACTACGTGTGATATTACATACTGTCCCAGCGTTTACTACCCATGATAAGCCTGTAAGTATAAATGGAAGAAATAGAGACAGACAGCACATGTGCATAAATGTCATCTCAATTTCTCAAGGAAGTGTAAGAGTTTTATTGATTCTTTATTGATACTGGAGAGACTGTTCTGTTCTCTGAATCCAGTAATTCTAGTGTGGAAAATATCAGTTTTGACCTATATTTTCAATTAATTGACTTTTAAAATATTTGATACCTTTCAAACTTTTCATTATTTTGGAGTCTATTAAGGGGGTGCATACCTCGATTTTCCATTACTTTCCTGATTTAATTTAAGGTTTTAGGGTCATATGCAGAGCAATGCGCCCGGATTTTACTGATAAGTAACGCATATCGGTAAACTCCGATATGGCCCTTAAACTTTGGCATATGGCCCTTAAACTTTGTCCAGGGAGTATTCCTCTGTATATTTATTGTTTATGTTTGCTATTAAGTATTAAGTATTTATTTTAGCTTGATACTTTTTACAGCAATTCCTAAATTACTATTCGCCTGTATTTCCTTTTTTCTATTTCTATTCTATAAATCCATAATAATATTAAAACAACCACCGAAGATATAGTTGTAAAGTTTCACGTATACAATTAATTTGAGGAAAACTTATAATAATATACTATACCCATCAATGCCTGCAGTTTCCACATAGCAGAGACTGTTTGGCTCTGTGCTGTATAACAGTAGCATATCTGCCTGTAATTAAGAAAAAAAAAATCAATATATGGCACATATTCACATCATCTGCCTGAATTAATAATGGGTTATATTGTGAGTTATATGTAGGTTATATTAGGGTATACAGTAATATTTTTCTAGCCCCTAATAAACCCTAAAATATACTTTTTGTATTATGTAATACATGTGGAGTATTTTAGAAATCTAGAGATGGCACAGCAGCAGATTTATCGCACAACTCTTACCTGGTAGCAGGATTAGCTTCTTTTCTGGCCGACTAGCATATAAGCTCTGGTTTCTAAAATGGGAGGAGATGCACACAGAGCTGTGGTCTCTGTGTTGTGGCTGCCTCAAGCCTTTTCTTTATTTTCTATAGAGATGCTCTCCCTGATCTGCTGCAAAGACTATCTGCCACTGATATGCCACTGCCTGTCATACTATCAGAAAGTCTTATGCAATAATGGGTTAAAAAAATCCACTTGTAATTTTATCACTTTTTATGTACCTTTCAGAATCATCATACTACTAAAATGACATGCAGTGGCAAGGAAAAGCTCAGACCATGGTCTTTAGTTGTGAGTGCTGTTACATACATCACAATGTGTAGTGCAAAAGCCAGTGACAGTTATGTATCTTCTTCACCACTAAGGAGGCTAATACATGCTGAGAAAAAATACTGAGGCCCAAGAACCAATTGCTGGTTCACAAACCTCACACATTCTTGAGAAAAAATGCAATAGAATGATGGGATCATTGTGATAATTGTGTATTAATAGGCAAAATGATTTAGATCTATTCATACATGAACTGCAATCTTCATTATGTCTCTATTAAGTCTATTGCATCAACCAATCCCAACTACACCCATTAGGGTCCGGAACTTGATGATTGCCATCCAAATCTGTAGATATGTATTCTCCTTTCAATGCATACACACTGGACGTCATGTCCAAAAAGAGTAAATCGGAAAGAAAAGCAGGAGCTGGATATACTTAAATACATTTATTCGTAAGAGATGTTGCAATTGAAAAGTGTTGTACATTTGCTTAAGTGCAAATTCCAGACCTGAATGATAGAAACATGGGAGTCAATTGGCAAATACTGACTGCCAATCATAGGAGTGTTGCTTTGGCAACACAGAAAAACAATTGTAACCATCAATATCAAATAAAAAAATATATTTTTTAGTGAATAATGTTTATAGATAGTTTCCTAAATTTACTAGTTAATGTTATAGGATCAAATCCAGGTTAAGTAGTTTAGTAAGTAAACAAGGTTATATCACGTTCTTGGGCAGGTCAGAGTGCGGGACGAAGAGAGGGTGAGCTTGAGGTAGCAAAGGTGAAGCTGGGTGTTTTAAGGTAACGAGGGTGCATATGTACCCGTTCAGGTCATATGGTCCCTGGAGACTCCTCAGACTGGACTGGAGTAAGTTATGTAAACTGTACTGACGTAGGACTTAGACTGTGGACTGAGGTAGGACTCAGACTGTGGACTGACGTAGGACTCAGACTGTGGACTTCAGACTGTGGACCAGGCTCCAGTAGTGACTACAAAGTTCTGGCACTGAAGGATCAGTGCCTGGGGTTTAAATACCCTGCTGTTACTGCTGATTGGCCCATCACATCATGTGCTCCCCTGGCCTGCTTCCGGATTGGCCGAGAGGAGTCACGTGCAGAATCCAAGATGGCGGCACCCAGGAGACGCGAGGTACCGCTGATGGAGTTCTCCCGACAAGAGCCCTGTGGACCCCAGACTGAAGAGAGCTGGACCGAAGCAACACAGCAGACGAAAGATGCCCCCTGACAGGGTAAGAGATGCATCATTTGCCGCGAATCGTGACATTACCCCTTCCCACAGGGATGGCCACTGGACACCTTAGCTGAACCTTGGAAGGAAATTTAGCGAAGAATCTCCGAATAAGTCTGGGTGCTTTGACATCAGATGCACGAATCCAGGCACGCTCCTCTGGAACAAAGCTATTCCAATCTACAAGGTACTGGAGGTGACCATATCGAATCCGAGCATCCACAATTTCCTTGATCTCAAATTCATCTTCTGCAGCACCGACAACTTTAGAAGGTTTCTTGATGAGAGAATAGAATTTATTGAGGACTAAGGGTTTGAGAAGAGAGATATGGAACACCCTGGGTATTTGGAGGTAAGGTGGAAGATCAACTGGTATGCCACAGGATTGATGACTTTTGAGATTTTGAAAGGACCAATGTATCTGGGAGCGAATTTCATAGATGGAACTCTGAGGCAAAGATTCTTGGATCTCCAGGACGCAATAGGGGAACCGCTCGCCTCTTTCGGTCAGCTTGAATCTTGTACCACTTTGAAGCTTTTAATAATGATGTTCTCACCTTCTTCCATGAATCAGAGAAATCTCCGAGAAGGATCTCAGAAGCAGGAACCTGGGAGGCAGGAAGGGTAGAGAATGGCGGTACTTTGTGGTGCTGACCATACACGACTTTGAAAGGAGTGGTATCCAATGATTCGTGATAATGGAAATTATGCACAAATTCCGCCCATGGTAATAACTCGACCCAGTTGTCTTGAGAGGATGAAACATAGAGACGAATGAAAGTTTCAAGGTCTTGGTTTACTCTCTCCGTTTGCCCATTGGTCTGAGGATGGTAGGCAGAAGATAATTTTAGATTTACTCCGAGGCTGGTACACAAGGCTCTCCAGAATCTTGCTGTGAACTGGATTCCCCGGTCAGATATTATTTCTTCAGGGCAGCCATGCAGCTGAAAGATGTTTTGCACGAAAAGTTTAGCCAAGACCAGAGCAGATGGAAGGCCACAGAGAGGAATGAAGTGAGCCATTTTGGAGAACCTGTCCACTATTACTCAGATGGTATTGTATTTGTCGCAAAGTGGAAGGTCAATCACGAAGTCCATGGACAGATGGGACCATGGGATCCTTGGAACGGAGAGAGGTTGGAGAGGACCAAGGGGTAACCTCCGAGAATCTTTATGCTGAGTACAAACAGGACAGGCAGCGATGAATTCAGTAACATCTTGATGGAGAGTTGGCCACCAATAAAAATGAATGAGAAGAGCCACAGTTTTCTTGATTCCTGCATGTCCTGAAAACTTCAAAGCATGTGCCCAGTATAATATCTTGCTCCGGAGTGGCTGAGAAATGAATGTTTTACTGGACGGTGGAGGCTTGATAAGTTGAGACACAGGGATAGGGTTCAAGATAAACTGAACTTTCTCTGTTTCGGATCCTTCAGCACAGAGTCGGACCCTTCGGCAGGAAACGAACGAGACAAGGCGTCCGCTTTGCGGTTTTGTGATCCAGGTCTGTAGAGAGAAGTTGAACCGCGAGAAGAATAAAGCCCACCTGGCTTGGCGAGGTTTCAAGCAACGTGCCGTCTGTAGATACAGTAAATTCTTGTGGTCGGTCAGAATGGTAAAGGGATGGACCGCTCCTTCCAACAAGAATCGCCACTCTGCTAGCGCCAGCTTCATAGCTAGGAGTTCTTTTTCTCCAATCGCATAGTTCTTCTCGGATGGCTGGAATTTGCGAGAGAAATAAGCGCACGGATGAGTCTGCCCGTCAGAGAAACATTGAGACAACATGGCCCCTACTCCCTCAGAGACAGCGTCAACCTCCACTATGAACGGTAATGAGAGGTTGATGAAGAATGGGAGCCTTGGAGAAGGCCTCTTTGATCTGGAGGAAAGCTGCAGAACTCTCAGGAGGCCATTTGGAGGGATTGGCACCATTTTTAGTCAAAGATGTGATGGGTGCCATAATGGTGGAATAGCCTTGGGCGCCTCGAATCCTATCAAACATCTCAGGAACAAGGGGTAGAGGGTACCGGTTTTTGACAGTGATGTTGTTGAGACCCCAATAGTCTATGCAAGGGCGAAGACCCCCATCCTTCTTTTTGACGAAGAAGAACCCGGCGCCATCAGAGGAAGTGGAAGGATGAATGAACCCTTGTTGGAGATTTTCAGAGATGTATTCCGACATGGCTCTAGTCTCGGGAACTGAGAAAGAATAAGTTCGACCATGGTGAGGAGTGGAACCAGGAATCAAGTCAATAGGGCAATCCCACGGACGGTGGGGAGGCAGTTTTTCAGCAACCCTGGGAGAAAACACAGCGAAATCTTGGTATGGAGCAGGAATTTTGATGTCCTCTGATGTTTTGGTTAGTCTCTGGGGAACTACTTTGGTGACACAGTTCTTGAAACAAGCAGGACCCCAGATGATGATTTGAGACGTGACCCAATCCACATGTGGATTGTGAGTATGGAGCCATGGTAGTCCTAGAATAAGGGGAGAAGTAGCCACGGAAAGTACCAGAAATTGGATAGTCTCGGAATGGAGAACTCCGATGCGGATAGAGAGCGGCAAGGTCCGATGAGATATGGAGACTCCGGGTGTACGACTGCCATCCACTGCAGTGAGGTACGTGGGAGCAGGAAGAGATTTAGTGTGAATTTGAAGTTTCTTCACTAGATGAGCAGTGATGAAGTTTCCGGCAGCCCCAGAGTCTAACAGCGCATGGAATTTAAACTGTTGGTTTTCCAGAGACAGAGTTAAGGGTATGAAGCAGTCCCGATGGTTTGAGGAACAAACAGGAACTCCTGGGTTGACCTCCTCTGAGTCACTCAGAAGCGGGAGTTTCCCGGACGTTTGGCGCACTGTAAACGAGTGTGACCAGGTTCACCGCAATAAAGACAAAGATTTTCCTTGATTCTGCGCTGCCTCTCATGAGGAGTGAGACGGAATCTACCGAGCTGCATGGGTTCTTCAGAAGAAAGCACCGGAGATCTTGGATGGTGAGAAGCTGTCGCTTTAAGGCAAGTCGCTCTTTTTCGCTGGGAACAACGATCTTGTTGTCGAATGTCTATTTGGACATAGGTAGAGATCAAAGAGTCCAGAGTGGTGGGTGTGACGCAGGACAATAACCCATCCTGAATTCGACAGGGTAAGAGACGCGGCGTTTGCCGCGAATCATGACAGGTAACTCCTAAACAAACAACAAAACAACAAAAGCATTCTCCAGTGTGTTGCAATAAGTTTACATGCAACCCCTCCCAAACTCATGGCTTGATGTGCACTTCTTGATGGCTTGTTGCAGTTTTTCTAGTTGCTGAAGTATATACAGGGAATTCCACCTAGTATTGCTTCTAGTATTCTTAGTAGTATTGCTTCTAGCAAATGGAACTTTTCTTGCAGCTAATGCTATGTTATTCATGCTGACTGCTAAATAATGCCTAGAAATTTTAATGACCGCAGACAGGGGGGCCTGATTCACAGAAGTGCTTGACAATAGCACTGTATGTATGCATGCACCTAACTTTTTGTTCCCTCCCCCGTTCGTGAAGGCACTTAAGAGTGCCATAGGGCTACCTGAAGTGCCAGTGTGCATTTTCCTTCTCAAAAGACCGAACATAGTTAAACTATGTTCTTTAATGGTACATATCTTGCATAGTCATAGTCTTCTTGATGACTACGCATGCGCCATAGTTAAATTCTTAAATATTAGCTTTTAAGAAGCATCAGGTTCTTAGGTGTGAATCTGGTGAAAAAATCTCCTGACAGACCTCTAATTTGTTGAGAAATTCTCAAATTCCACATTGATTTTGTGTGCAAAACATGGCACGCAGCAAAATCCATAATGCTCGTACAATGTTGGTTCTGCTATTAAAAACCGCAGATCCTATTGAAAGTCTTAGCAGCCTCAGGCATTTTACTATCCCTGAGTTCAAAACATTGACACCGGTATGCTTCTTAGTAAAACCAGTCATACATTGAGTCTGAAAATGGCATTGTGTCATAGATTCTGCTGCTGCTGGCGATACACCCACCCAGTGGGCTGTCACAGTCTTGTAGTCTTTATTTTGACTAGTACTTGTCTGTAGTTAATCAAATAGCATTTTCTCGTCAAAGAATGAGTTTTCCTTTAACATCAGTGGACACAACTAATCTTCTTTTGTACTTCTTGATCCTAGCATTAGAGAGGCCAGTGCCTAATATCTCACATACCTTCGTTCTTTTTTTCATTTTTCTTTTTGCCAAAGTTTAGTTTTTAGATCTGATTTATCAGACGACTACAGCCAGGTGACATCTTGCACTTCTTCTATTAAACACAGAGGTTATCCACTCGTATCCACAGGATTATCATTCTACCACCTGAGAATAGGAGGGTCAGCACTGTGACAAACTGTATATCTGGGTCTTCATCAGGATCAGCTTCATTCAAAATGCTAAACAGTAATTTAGGGCCTGATCCGGACCTGCAAACATCAGGCCATTAAAGCATGCAAAGTGCGTAAGTGGCCTGATTTGATTGGAGGGTGCATGCGCCATCCACATGTTACGCTAGTGTTACGATAGTGGATGGGGGGAAGCATGGTAATTGTACAGTGTGGGTGGGTGCTCCCACACTTATGCGGATCAGAGGTCGGACTGCTGATCCACACGATTGACTTAAGACAGGCTTATGGCAGCGTAAGCTGCCATAAGCCTGCACGAGAGGGGAGTGACAGGGGACATGCACTTTCCTTTCCTCTATCTGTCAGATAGATGCAGTCCTTAAATAAGAAATATAAGGACATGCACTGTGCTGGTAGCCATTTTCAGACCTGCTGCTAATCCACCCTCCTATGAGATCTACCCATCTCACAAGGCAAAGATAATACAAGAAAAGAAAACGGGGGATAAGCGCTGGTGTATATTCCTATGGGTGTTGGTAATGAACTGATAGAACAGTATCAAATGGGGCAGTCTGGTGCAGCTATCAATGTCCAATTAAAAAGCAGCAATCCAAGTCCTAAGAAATAATAATGGAAATACAATTTATTAGTACATGAAAGGAGTTCAAAAACCAAACAAAACCAAAGACTCTGCAGTCTAGGTTACAACAGAAGTGTCTATACCGGGATGTGAAGAACCCGCTGTCGGTTCGGAGGTTAACGTGAGACGCGCTGGTGTACAAGTCCCGGGGTGAAGTGCTCCGCTGTTTGCCGCCGTCCGTCCCAGCTGATCTCCTCTCCTAGGTAATCGACGCTCTGTGATGCTGCTTCCTGTCAACGCGTTTCGGGCTAGTACCAGCCCTTTCTCAAGACGTATGCAGCATATACTGTATCCATTCTTTTATATCCACAGGTTTCTACAGTGGACCTATCGGACCCTATCTACTTCATTTACCAACACCAAAAACATATTTTTTTAAATAAATTCTCTAAAAATACAATAGGATATTGATGTACGGTCTCTAAATAATTCTCCTCAGGGTTATTGGTCCCGTAAATTGAAATATTAAAAACATAACATTCTCCATATCAAATGGATCCCCATACCTTCTCCATTATATAAACATACCCAAATATACGACAGGACAATAAGCAAATACATGCAAACATTATATAAATATATGGATGCCTAATATCCCAAAATCCACAAGTTAATATAACAGGATGCCACTATAAATAAACAGGTCTATACAATATTATTATAACCTCCGTAAATAGTTACTGTAAATATTTACTCTTTATAGCTATCGTAGAGGTAAAAGAGGTACATTTCATATGAATAGCATTATTCATATTAGCTACAGTGTTCATTCCCTAAATAAATACCTAAAATTCTAAAAATCTACAAATCTCCAGTTAATGAAACAGGATACCACTATATAGATAAAAAGTTGATTAGGTACTTATTACAAAATTACTGTTCATTCCCTAAATAAATACCTAAAATTCTAAAAATCTACAAATCCCCAGTTAATGAAACAGGATACCACTATATAGATAAAATGTGGTTAGGAACTTGTTACAAAATTACTCAAAAAAAAAAATATATATATACCATACTAGTTGATATTGCTATTGTAGAGGTAAAGAATACATATTAAAATAGAGTGCTAAAAGTGACTCACTGGAGTGAGTTGTTGAAGAACAATAAGATAAAGAGGTTTATTTAACAATATCACCATACAACAGATTTAAATCAGGAAGAGAGGATGTGTCAACTTCCTCCTGTATTAAAAAAAAAAACATATAACCCCCTAATAAATCCATATATTGTGGCGGATACTTAATCTAATCTAACATGCTAGTATAGCCAATACTGACAAAAAGAAAGAAGATGGATAAAACCCCCCTACTTTTATTTATGGTACTAAAAAGATAGGACTACACTAGTCAGTCCTAATCGCCATGCTAATTCAACATGAAACAGTGAATTGGAGAGGGTTACACAGCATGTATATAATCATGACGTACTGGAAGGATTGAACAGCACTGGTCAGTTCTACAAATCCCTATATTCCCTAAAACCCAATATATACCTCCATATCAACCCCTCACATTATGCATAATAACAATAACCACATTTGAAAACAATGTATATGTATGTGTACTGGGTGGGACACCTATTGAGATGTCCCTACTTATACCCTTAGGACCTTACATCATAACCCCAGTGGTAAAAGACACGCAAGCACTTAAGATCTTAAGTGCTGCGGAAGTTTAAGATCTGAAGGATTTGCATGGAAATGGGCGGGGGAGGCAGGGAGATGAGGGAAAGTGGGCGCGGGCAGACACTTAGGATCTCAAATAACCGCAACTACTTCCCTTAAGATCTCAATTGACAGTGCAGAGTTAGGGTTAATCAATGGTGGTCTAACTTTAAGATCTGCCGCTGTTTGCAAGCGGAGTGACTATTTAAACAGTGGGCTGTAACCTGCTAAGATCTGAACTTAGTTGCGTATATTTGCGATCTTTTCGCAGTCGCATCTCTGAATCACCCCCAATAACAATAACCACATTTGAAAACAATGTATATGTATGTGTATTGGGTGGGACACCTATTGAGATGTCAGTACTTATACCCTTAGGACCTTACATCATAACCCCAGTGGTAAACGACATAATTGGAGCGAAAAAAGATGAATACCCTATTTAACCCAAACCGGGTAAACCAAAGGCTAGTGGTTAGTAAGCCAAAAGTGCTTTAATAGATAATGGATTATAATAAAAATACCCTAATATGGGAAAGTGACTATGTGTCGAATACAAATGGAAAGTGCTCTGTGCAATATACTATTTTATATATATATATATGCGCCTGTGACCTATTTTCTAACATGAATAGCCACAATTGAATTAAAACTGCTACTTATAATATCAATTGATGAGAAAAAACAAAATTAATCACATGACCTCACGTGACGGAAACCGTGAAAATACAAAAGTGACTATGTGCTCTAACACCTTAAAATTCAGGCCTAGGAGTGAAGCAGATCAAATTAAAGTGAATCAGATTAAAATACAATAATAGTGCTTAATTAGTGCCATGATAGGACCTATTTTTATATAGGCGACCACTTACGGTACTTGGTATTCACGGGGGGTCACCCACCCCGATACTGGCCAAGTCCAACCCTGCTTCGCTTCCAAGTTCGGACGGTTTT
>WWET01001377.1:381361-394196 GCA_011038615.1 Limnodynastes dumerilii | reverse complement strand
GTATAGTGTGTAATGTGTATATTGTGTGATGTGATGTGTATATTATGTAATCTCTCCGGGGACTTTTAGTGTTAGGGTTAGGGCCATGGAAGGGGAGGGTTAGGATTAGGCTGCAGGGAGGGGAGTTTTAGGGTTAGGCTGTGGGGAAGGGGGGGTTAGGGTTAGGCTGCGGGGAATGGAGTGTTAGAATAAGGCTGTGGGGAAGGGGGGGTTAGGGTTAGGCTGCGGGGAATGGAGTGTTAGAATAAGGCTGCGGGGAATGGAGTGTTAGGATCAGGCTGTGGGGAAGGGAGGGTTAGGTTATGGAAGGGGAGGGTTAGGGTTAGGCTGCGGGTAATGGAGTGTTAGGATCAGGCTGTGGGGAAGGGAGGGTTAGGATCAGGCTGTGGGGAATGGAGTGTTAGGATCAGGCTGCGGGGAAGGAAGGGTTAGGACCATGAAAGGTTAGGGTTAGGCTGCGGGGAAGGGTGTGTTAGGATCAGGCTGCGGGGAAGGGAGGGTTAGGGCCATGGAAGGTTAGGGTTAGGCTGCGGGGAAGGGTGTGTTAGGATCAGGCTGCGGGAAAGGGAAGGTTAGGTTAATGAAAGGAGAGTGTTAGGGTAAGGATCAGGGAAAGGGTTAAGGTTAGATTGTTTAATTACCATTCAGAGCACTGTGTTCGGTGCTTCGTTGATCGATTGTTCCGATCGGAATAGGGCCGCGGTCGGCGGGGAGCCACACCCGTCTAAATCAGACCTCTGTGAGTTTAATGCCAAGAAGAAGAGGAATAAAACATGGCTGCAATTAAGTCGTCTGTGTCTGTGACTTCTGGAACACACCGGGCATATGGGAGAATAAACAACACTTCTGTGCAATTATTTCAACTTATTTATTTATTCTTTTGTGTGCAGGTCTGTGTCTAGTCCAGTGTTCATTAATTCATCAGATCCTATGTCAGGAAACTGTTCATATAACTCACACTCCAACTCTCCCTGAATACCAGAAGGGCTCCCTGACATGTGTGTGATCTCCCTGACATGTGTGTGTGTGTGTGTGATCTCCCTGACATGTGTGTGTGTGTGTGTGATCTACCTGAATACCAGAAGGGCTCCCTGACATGTGTGTGATCTCCCTGACGTGTGTGTGATCTCCCTGACGTGTGTGTGATCTCTCTGTGTGTGTAATCTCTGACACGTGATCTCCCTGATGTGTGTGTAATCTCTGTCACGTGTGATCTCCCTGATGTGTGTGTGATCTCCCTGACATGTGTGTGATCTCCCTGACGTGTGTGTGATCTCTCTGACGTGTGTGTGATCTCTCTGATGTGTGTGTGATCTCTGTCACGTGTGATCTCTCTGATGTGTGTGTAATCTCCGTCACGTGTGATCTCCTTGATGTGTGTGTGAGATCTCCCTGACATGTGTGATCTCCATGACGTGTGCGTTTGCGTGTGCAGGCCAGGCAACATGAGGAAACAGCTGTGATGGGCCCCAAGGTCCTGAGGGACCCCTCTGGACTTTGGGGCCCATCAAAAATGAGTGTATCGGGCCCCAAGATTTCTGTTGCCGGGCCTGTGTGTGTGTGATCTTCTTGAAGGGTTGGTGATCTCCCTGACTGCATTAAGTGTTGACAATCTCCCTGATGCTGATTCAGTTCCAGAAGTCACTGCGGTATGATGAAAGAATTTAGAAATTGTCCCCTTTATTCCTGCATTGAGGCCTATAGAGGGGGCCATTTGCATGGAGACGAAGATGTAATGAAAGACTGGCAGTTATCTAAGACAACATGACTTCAATAATGGAGACAGAAATGAAAAGTACACTTTGGTCTCTTGTTAATCAGCTGCAGTGTCACCTACTTCTATAAAGATGATGAAGTCAGCGGATCCTATTCACAGTCTCCACAATAATACTGACAGGATTTATTCACTGACAATGGGCCTGATCCAGAGCTACGGCCGCCGTCGCTAGTACGGGATATGCAACGCAAAAATACACACGTGAAAATTTAAATAAAAATGGGCACAGAAAAGCATTTAAATGAAGGAAGGCCTAACATGAATAGCAAGTACAGAGGACATATACACACAGAACTGGTGGAAATCACTGAAAGCACGGCCGAGAGAGGGGATTGTCATGGGTGAGAAGGGGTTTGGCATGCACCGGCCGTGCGTATATCTGCGGACCGATCTAAACACAGATCTCTGAATACGGCCTGAAGATTGGGACACAGTACACACTGAAGATTTCTCCTGACATTGGGCCTGATCCAGAGCTACGATGTAGCGCTGAGCGTGCTAACGCTCAGCGTTACATCGCTGACTCCCCCTGGCACTCCCCCTGTGCGGGCGTATGGCCCCTTCCTTACGCCGGCTGAAGGCTACCCTAACTCCGGCCGGCGTAAGGAAGGGGCCATACGCCCGCACAGGGGGAGTGCCAGGGGGAGTCAGCGATGTAACGCTGAGCGTTAGCACGCTCAGCGCTACATCGTAGCTCTGGATCAGGCCCCATGTAACAATCAATAAATACTGATGCCGCCATTATTATTGAGAACTAGTTTTCCTGGCAGTACTAGACACACCCATGGGTGGAGCTATTCACAGGACACACCCCTTTGACAGTAGAAGACACATCCCTTTGGTGGTACAGGACACACCCCTTTGAGGCAACGCCTTGATAGGTTTATCACCATCTCCCTGATATTCATTTCCAAAAGTTGGCAACCTTGGTTTATATGGGTTCCTGTCAGGGCCAGATTAAAAATGACTATAGACCAGGGTTGCCAACTTTTGCCAGCTTCCCTCCGGGAGATCCCAGAGGAAAATCTAGCAACGCATGCAGGGGGCGGGGCTTAATGACATGCTTTATTCATTAAGCCCCACCCCCTACATCATACTTACCCAGTTTTAGCTTAAATAGGCATCGGGACGGGGATTGATGGCGCAAACTGCTTCAAGTCGCTCCCTAGTATACTAGTGTTGCTAGGCAGGGGAGCAGGACTTGAGGCCGTGGTTTCCATAAAACCATGGCCATCAAGTCCCTTGCGGGAGATTTGCCGGCTCTCCTGGGATACCTGCCCGAATTTCGGGAGTCGGCAACCCTGCTATAGACCCAAGCCTCTCTCTGAAAATAGGCCCCCACACACTGCAGATTTCCAGGTCTCCCACTGCAGGACTGACATCCTCCTCCAAATAATACTGTACAGTGTGGGCCCTTGATCATTTTCAGCCCCAGGCCCACATGGCCCTCAATCCGGCCCTGGTTCCTGCCAGTGTGGAGTACGTGTGAGTGTGTTTTTAGGCCGTGTGGAATCCATTATGAAAACATGCTTGGCCTATGAAAATAGCCATCTCCATATACCTGGGGAACTGAAGCAGCGTCAGGGAGATTGAAAACATTTCAGGGAGTCAGGGAAGCCACCCGCTCTTCAGGGAGTCAGGGAGGTCACCCCCTCTTCTGGGAGTCTCCTTATATTCAGGGAGGTCACCCTCTCTTCAGGGAGGTCACCCGCTCTTCAGGGAGGTCACCCCCTCTTCTGAGAGTCTCCTTATATTCAGGGAGGTCATCCGCTCTTCGGGGAGTCAGGGAGGTCACCCCCTCTTCCGGGAGTCTCCTTATATTCAGGGAGGTCACCCCCTCTTCTGGGAGTCTCCTTATATTCAGGGAGGTCACCCGCTCTTCAGGGAGTCAGGGATGTCACCCCCTCTTCCGGGAGTCTCCTTATATTCAGGGAGGTCACCCGCTCTTCTGGGAGTCTTCTTATATTCAGGGAGGTCACCCTCTCTTCAGGGAGTCAGGGAGGTCACCCCCTCTTCTGGGAGTCGCCTTATATTCAGGGAGGTCACCCGCTCTTCTGGGAGTCTCCTTATATTCAGGGAGGTCACCCTCTCTTCAGGGAGTCAGGGAGGTCACCCACTCTTCAGGGAGGTCACCCCCTCTTCTGGGAGTCTCCTTATATTCAGGGAGGTCACCCGCTCTTTTGGGAGTCTCTTTATATTCAGGGAGGTCACCCGCTCTTCAGGGAGTCAGGGAGGTCACCTGCTCTTCTGGGAGTCTCCTTATATTCAGGGAGGTCACCCGCTCTTCTGGGAGTCTCCTTATATTCAGGGAGGTTTGGCAAATAATGTGTCTGTGAATCAGTAAAGCTAATACCTGTATTTATTTGCTGGGATCTGTGACTTGTCCTGATACTGTAACTCTTCTGTACAATTGTCTTAGAGACTGTTGGGAATGTCATTAATGAGCGATCAATCACTGATGTTTTCTTGGTAAACACAGAGGCTGAGAATCTGTATATTTACACGGTGCCGGACAGTGCTACAAGGTGACAAAAGCATCTTCTCAGCAAATTTCTCCCACTCTGGAGGAGATTATCCGGCATTTTCTGACACCGAGCGTCCTGTTGTGTGGCGGTGACTGGGTTTGGAATGTGAGGTTTGGATGTAGTATTGACAGATTCTCCAGTGTCAACATCATAACATGCTGAGTTTACACAATATGTTCTTTTACAGGGGAGATGTGACATTCTGGTAGCCCAGGGGCTCGCAAACATGTACATGTCCCAGCAGTACAGAGTAGTGATGTGAGGAGGGGAATGGAGGCAGCAGGAAGACACAGACTGAGAGTTATATAGTGGAAGGAGCAGGGTCTCCAGCAGTACAGAGTAGTGATGTGAGGAGGGGAATGGAGGCAGCAGGAAGACACAGACTGAGAGTTATATAGTGGAAGGAGCAGGGTCTCCAGCAGTACAGAGTAGTGATGTGAGGAGAGGAATGGAGGCAGCAGGAAGACACAGACTGAGAGTTATATAGTGGAAGGAGCAGGGTCTCCAGCAGTACAGAGTAGTGATGTGAGGAGAGGAATGGAGGCAGCAGGAAGACACAGACTGAGAGTTATATAGTGGAAGGAGCAGGGTCTCCAGCAGTACAGAGTAGTGATGTGAGGAGAGGAATGGAGGCAGCAGGAAGACACAGACTGAGAGTTATATAGTGGAAGGAGCAGGGTCTCCAGCAGTACAGAGTAGTGATGTGAGGAGAGGAATGGAGGCAGCAGGAAGACACAGACTGAGAGTTATATAGTGGAAGGAGCAGGGTCTCCAGCAGTACAGAGTAGTGATGTGAGGAGAGGAATGGAGGCAGCAGGAAGACACAGACTGAGAGTTATATAGTGGAAGGAGCAGGGTCTCCAGCAGTACAGAGTAGTGATGTGAGGAGAGGAATGGAGGCAGCAGGAAGACACAGACTGAGAGTTATATAGTGGAAGGAGCAGGGTCTCCAGCAGTACAGAGTAGTGATGTGAGGAGAGGAATGGAGGCAGCAGGAAGACACAGACTGAGAGTTATATAGTGGAAGGAGCAGGGTCTCCAGCAGTACAGAGTAGTGATGTGAGGAGAGGAATGGAGGCAGCAGGAAGACACAGACTGAGAGTTATATAGTGGAAGGAGCAGGGTCTCCAGCAGTACAGAGTAGTGATGTGAGGAGGAGAATAGAGGCAGCAGGAAAACACAGACTGAGAGTTATATAGTGGAAGGAGCAGGGTCTCCAGCAGTACAGAGTAGTGATGTGAGGAGGAGAATAGAGGCAGCAGGAAAACACAGACTGAGAGTTATATAGTGGAAGGAGCAGGGTCTCCAGCAGTACAGAGTAGTGATGTGAGGAGGAGAATAGAGGCAGCAGGAAAACACAGACTGAGAGTTATATAGTGGAAGGAGCAGGGTCTCCAGCAGTACAGAGTAGTGATGTGAGGAGGAGAATAGAGGCAGCAGGAAAACACAGACTGAGAGTTATATAGTGGAAGGAGCAGGGTCTCCAGCAGTACAGAGTAGTGATGTGAGGAGGAGAATAGAGGCAGCAGGAAAACACAGACTGAGAGTTATATAGTGGAAGGAGCAGGGTCTCCAGCAGTACAGAGTAGTGATGTGAGGAGGAGAATAGAGGCAGCAGGAAAACACAGACTGAGAGTTATATAGTGGAAGGAGCAGGGTCTCCAGCAGTACAGAGTAGTGATGTGAGGAGGAGAATAGAGGCAGCAGGAAAACACAGACTGAGAGTTATATAGTGGAAGGAGCAGGGTCTCCAGCAGTACAGAGTAGTGATGTGAGGAGGAGAATAGAGGCAGCAGGAAAACACAGACTGAGAGTTATATAGTGGAAGGAGCAGGGTCTCCAGCAGTACAGAGTAGTGATGTGAGGAGGAGAATAGAGGCAGCAGGAAAACACAGACTGAGAGTTATATAGTGGAAGGAGCAGGGTCTCCAGCAGTACAGAGTAGTGATGTGAGGAGGAGAATAGAGGCAGCAGGAAAACACAGACTGAGAGTTATATAGTGGAAGGAGCAGGGTCTCCAGCAGTACAGAGTAGTGATGTGAGGAGGAGAATAGAGGCAGCAGGAAAACACAGACTGAGAGTTATATAGTGGAAGGAGCAGGGTCTCCAGCAGTACAGAGTAGTGATGTGAGGAGGAGAATAGAGGCAGCAGGAAAACACAGACTGAGAGTTATATAGTGGAAGGAGCAGGGTCTCCAGCAGTACAGAGTAGTGATGTGAGGAGGAGAATAGAGGCAGCAGGAAAACACAGACTGAGAGTTATATAGTGGAAGGAGCAGGGTCTCCAGCAGTACAGAGTAGTGATGTGAGGAGGAGAATAGAGGCAGCAGGAAAACACAGACTGAGAGTTATATAGTGGAAGGAGCAGGGTCTCCAGCAGTACAGAGTAGTGATGTGAGGAGGAGAATAGAGGCAGCAGGAAAACACAGACTGAGAGTTATATAGTGGAAGGAGCAGGGTCTCCAGCAGTACAGAGTAGTGATGTGAGGAGGAGAATAGAGGCAGCAGGAAAACACAGACTGAGAGTTATATAGTGGAAGGAGCAGGGTCTCCAGCAGTACAGAGTAGTGATGTGAGGAGGAGAATAGAGGCAGCAGGAAAACACAGACTGAGAGTTATATAGTGGAAGGAGCAGGGTCTCCAGCAGTACAGAGTAGTGATGTGAGGAGGAGAATAGAGGCAGCAGGAAAACACAGACTGAGAGTTATATAGTGGAAGGAGCAGGGTCTCCAGCAGTACAGAGTAGTGATGTGAGGAGGAGAATAGAGGCAGCAGGAAAACACAGACTGAGAGTTATATAGTGGAAGGAGCAGGGTCTCCAGCAGTACAGAGTAGTGATGTGAGGAGGAGAATAGAGGCAGCAGGAAAACACAGACTGAGAGTTATATAGTGGAAGGAGCAGGGTCTCCAGCAGTACAGAGTAGTGATGTGAGGAGGAGAATAGAGGCAGCAGGAAAACACAGACTGAGAGTTATATAGTGGAAGGAGCAGGGTCTCCAGCAGTACAGAGTAGTGATGTGAGGAGGAGAATAGAGGCAGCAGGAAAACACAGACTGAGAGTTATATAGTGGAAGGAGCAGGGTCTCCAGCAGTACAGAGTAGTGATGTGAGGAGGAGAATAGAGGCAGCAGGAAAACACAGACTGAGAGTTATATAGTGGAAGGAGCAGGGTCTCCAGCAGTACAGAGTAGTGATGTGAGGAGGAGAATAGAGGCAGCAGGAAAACACAGACTGAGAGTTATATAGTGGAAGGAGCAGGGTCTCCAGCAGTACAGAGTAGTGATGTGAGGAGGAGAATAGAGGCAGCAGGAAAACACAGACTGAGAGTTATATAGTGGAAGGAGCAGGGTCTCCAGCAGTACAGAGTAGTGATGTGAGGAGGAGAATAGAGGCAGCAGGAAAACACAGACTGAGAGTTATATAGTGGAAGGAGCAGGGTCTCCAGCAGTACAGAGTAGTGATGTGAGGAGGAGAATAGAGGCAGCAGGAAAACACAGACTGAGAGTTATATAGTGGAAGGAGCAGGGTCTCCAGCAGTACAGAGTAGTGATGTGAGGAGGAGAATAGAGGCAGCAGGAAAACACAGACTGAGAGTTATATAGTGGAAGGAGCAGGGTCTCCAGCAGTACAGAGTAGTGATGTGAGGAGGAGAATAGAGGCAGCAGGAAAACACAGACTGAGAGTTATATAGTGGAAGGAGCAGGGTCTCCAGCAGTACAGAGTAGTGATGTGAGGAGGAGAATAGAGGCAGCAGGAAAACACAGACTGAGAGTTATATAGTGGAAGGAGCAGGGTCTCCAGCAGTACAGAGTAGTGATGTGAGGAGGAGAATAGAGGCAGCAGGAAAACACAGACTGAGAGTTATATAGTGGAAGGAGCAGGGTCTCCAGCAGTACAGAGTAGTGATGTGAGGAGGAGAATAGAGGCAGCAGGAAAACACAGACTGAGAGTTATATAGTGGAAGGAGCAGGGTCTCCAGCAGTACAGAGTAGTGATGTGAGGAGGAGAATAGAGGCAGCAGGAAAACACAGACTGAGAGTTATATAGTGGAAGGAGCAGGGTCTCCAGCAGTACAGAGTAGTGATGTGAGGAGGAGAATAGAGGCAGCAGGAAAACACAGACTGAGAGTTATATAGTGGAAGGAGCAGGGTCTCCAGCAGTACAGAGTAGTGATGTGAGGAGGAGAATAGAGGCAGCAGGAAAACACAGACTGAGAGTTATATAGTGGAAGGAGCAGGGTCTCCAGCAGTACAGAGTAGTGATGTGAGGAGGAGAATAGAGGCAGCAGGAAAACACAGACTGAGAGTTATATAGTGGAAGGAGCAGGGTCTCCAGCAGTACAGAGTAGTGATGTGAGGAGTGAGAACATTCTTCCGCCTCTTTGGTTATTTTGAATTTGGTTTATGGTGAGTACAGGACATTTTCTCCCCGAGGCTCCTTTCTGTGAATCACTGGTCTTGTGTTTCATTTGTGGTTGGACATATATGATATTCAGCCTATCAGAGGAGCTGACATCATATCTGAATTATTGGCATGGCGAAGCGTCAGCTCTGCTGCCTGGGTCTGTTTAGGATCAATGCCATGAGGAGCGTGAGCCATTTATTGCGCATTTTACTGACTTCTTTGTATATTATTGGAGACATTTACATTTCACACCGAGCTGCTCTCTGAATGCAAATACCCCCAGTGCAATGCACAGAGCAGAGGTCGTCTGAGGTGACGAACAAAGGCATTCAAGTTATCTGAAGGTGGACTGCTCTATACACATTTATTTATATATATTTGATAGAATTGCTTTAGCGCTGCTCTGAGATTAAATTTTTTTTTTAAAATACTATTAAAAGTCCACATTGGTTCGTCTTATTCTTAGAAGTCCATGCATAAACCAGTCCAAAAGTCTATATTCCAGATATCCCCAGTGCTCTTTTATAGCATCTCTCTGAGGATCCTTCTTATAATAGAGTTGGCTCCAAAGTTACCGGTATATAAAATGACAGAATCAGAAATATAATCAATAACTGATACAAGGTTCACATAGAAACAACACAAGTATCACCTTGAGGGAAGTAGCATTATAGTCACTACTCTTTTCTGTATGATACACTGAAGAATCACCTTGAGAAAGGCCACAGGAATGGGTGAAATGCGTTGGGATTGATAGTGGTCGGTGTCCAGCAATTCAGTGGTGCCTTTTCTGAGCGCAGTCTACATAGCGTCACCTGGGACATCTACAATGCTTAGAGACGCGCTCGTAGGTACGGGCTCCTGTCTACTATCACTGAACTTGACGCTTTTTGATTTATTTTGTTTATATGGGAAACTTTTATTTTTTATTAAAAGTTTAGTTGATTAGATTTCTGTTTCTGTCCTCATTTTATATAACTTTGTAGCCAACTCTACTAAAAGGCAGGGTTCCTGATTTTTTAAAGCCATAGATTTCTGCAAGGGGGCCAGGTTAATGACTCGATTTATGCAAATTGTGTCATTAAGCCCCGCCCCCCACCAGTCACTCCTGTCATCTCTATTGTTCCAGGTGATGGGCGGGGCTTGATGACATCAAGTCCCACCCATCCCTAGTAACACAAGAGATTACAATAGATAGTGATAGCTGGTGGGCGCATGCGGGAGCATTGCTGGCGCTCCCGGGATTACTGCCCAAGATTCAGGAGTCTCCCGGATATTCCTACACCTACAAATTGGCGCGCTGAACGCTGGTCATATCAATTCTAAGGCACACCCAATAGTAGATTTGAATGCAATAGAGTATGGGCACAAACACACCCTCCAACATGACCCATTCCATTAGGTACGATACAATCCGCTCCTGAGCTTCCAACTGTCACTCACCTGGTTTATATTAATTAAATGAAGCTGGGTACACCCTGGAGAGATATCTGACGATTATCCTTTAAATCACAGGATAATTGTTAGATGAGTGTGTACCATCAAACGATGCAGTGAGTCGTCAGATTCTGTCCTGCATCGTTAGATCTTGATTTTTAGCAGCTCTGTGGTTTTCTATGTGTGTCTATTTAGCAGAAAGGGCTTCTGGGAACGATCCGGCATGAATCGTTCCAGTGTTTACAGCTGCAGGATCGTTAGATAAACGTGAGTTTATCTTTTTATTATTGAAGGATAGTTTTATTTTGTCAGTGTGTACCCAGCTTTATATTTAAATATACGATTTGCCTCTTCACACAGGTGGTTACCATAGTAACTGGCAGTTGGAAACCGAGGAGCAGAGTATTTTGTAGCTAATGGAATGGGTCATGTTGGAGGGTATGCACAAAGCAGCCAATTGCAATGCAGCTGGACCTAGACATGACCAGGCAGGGCCTCCGGAGCTGATGGGGGCCACGATGCTCACCTTTACTCTGTGGGTCAATGCAGGGAACAACTTCCCTGCGCACGGTCCTCAGGTTAATGCTGGTTAGCATGCCCCACGCCCCAGTATATCTGACAGTGGCCCTGTGACCTGGGGCCCGGTGTAAATGTCTTGACGCAAACGGTTTATTTACAACTCTACTGACCCTTGACCTGATTTTACCCTTCATTCAGTGTAAGATTTAGGATCTCCGTATATTTATTCCAGGCGTGTTTACCAGGGCACAAGAAATTCGGCCAGTTCTCCCAGTATCCCGGAAGAGCCGGCAAATCTCCAGCCGAAAGGCCCATAGTTTCCTGAAAACCACAGCCACAAGTCCTGCCCCCCTGCCTGGCAACACTAGTATCCTAGTGTTGCTAGGGACAGGGAGGGACTTGATGATGCAAATTGTGTAATCAAGCCCCGCCCCATCCCTAATAAACCTAAAAAGATGGCAAATAATAGTAAAGGGGCGGGGCTTAATGATGTATTTTGCATAAATCACATCATTAATCCCCGCCCCCTGCATGCATATATGGCTTCTCTCCAGGATCTTATCTTCCAGAGGGAAGCTTTTAAAAGTCGCCAACCCTGGCGTTTACACTTTTCTACTGCGTTACTCTTTAACAGGGCTGTAAGTAGTGGTGTGCGATAGGGGCGGCCAGCTAGGCCGCAAGTCCTAAGGGGGCACCATTTATGGTTAAATTGCTTGGAATTTAGGATCAGGGGGCACTGTTGTTCCTTTTTGCCCCTGGCGCTAAAATTTCTAGTTACGTCTGCATATGAATACGGCCATCCGCGGCGATATCAATGGCATTTATTTTCCGTTACGGATTCCGGGTCAATTTCTTGTCCTTGAACATATTCAGTTGCATTCATTATACGCTGTACATGTATAGACCTGCAGCCCGGGGCGACGTCTCCTGAATCGTGTGACAGGGTCCTTACTAAGGTTAAGGAGGGACACCAAAAAAATTTCAATAATATCGGTATGTTCCCTGCATGTTCCGGGACCCGCCCCGCGCTGCAGACCTTGTATTGTGACTCGCAGAATGACAGACGCTTTGTAAAGTGATCCAGGATTAAGTGACAAGTTAACAATGACCCCGGGAGAATAGAACCTTTCTCTGGGGAGGGAAGAAACTGACAATTCAAAGCCCCCAATCAATAGTGTAATGATAGCTTTCACTCCACACCCATCTGTCACCCAGGAGGACAGTGCCGCCATGTGCTCAGCAGACACCCCTGGGCGATTATCCCCATCCCTGTATCTGCGAGGAGAGTGAGGGCGATAAACAGCGCAGAAATCTCCCGGATGCGTCACCTGTAACGCTGCAGAACACCCAATACGCCGTCACTGGGCGTCTTATGAAATCAATTTGAAATCAGCGCAAAAGCAGCACAAGACAAAAAGAAAACGCCCCCCAAACCGCCACTGGTTAAATTGCGCTTGGCCGCGACGTTCTGCGGTGAGTGTGCAAACCACGCTCTATGAAACTATCTGACCCCTTTAGGCGATATCCATGTCTTATGTCCCCAATATAAAACTAAACTCACATATTGCAGGCGGGATACAGGTGACGTACAGGGAATCGCTATTTCGACAGCGATACGACGCCATAATGTTGGCTGTCTCACTGCGGCCAGGATTCGAATTTAGAGAAATTCTATGTCGCCACTGGTACAGCGCCGAAAGTTCTAGATTCAACATGGTTCCCATTCAGAATGCCGACATTTAATCTCCCCGGTAATCGCTGTGCTTTGCTTCCCCGGTTAGCGGCTACGGTTCGGATTAGGGTCAGGATTATGATAATTCTGCAAAAAGTCGCTATTACAATATTCTATCAGATGATACGGGTGTGGGGCTCCGGTCCGAACGGCTGATTTTCAAATCGCCCATTCCTCCCCAGCCAGTTGCGAAATGGCTGAGATTTCGATTGCATATGCCTCGCGCAGGCAGTGCAATCGATCCATGGAGCACCAAGCTTTTGGTGCTCCGAAAAGTATAAAAGAAAAGTCACCCACTACTTCCCCTAATTCTTACCCTAACCCTTCCCTCTTACTACCCTAACTCTAACCCCCCCTTACTTGCAGCCTGACCCTAACCCACCATCTCCCGCAGCCTGACCCTAACCCTCCCTCCCCTGCAGCCTGACCCTAACCCTCCCT
>WWET01001377.1:355780-370717 GCA_011038615.1 Limnodynastes dumerilii | reverse complement strand
ATAGAGTGAGGGAGAGCAAAGAAGAGTGAGTGCATGAGAGAAGAGGAAAGAGCAAAGATTGGAATAGAGAGAGGGGGAAAAGGAGAGAGAGAGAAGATAGATCAACCAAACAGAGACATAATGGTAGAAAAGACAGACAGATGGAGAGGAGAGAGTGGAGGGACAGATACAGTACAGCAGAGGGGAGAGAGGACAAGGTAAGGATTTATTTTAAAAACTAGCTTTAGATTTCTGTAAATGAGTTTGTGTTTCTTGCTGAACATCCGGCTATCTCTTCCCTTTTCCGCCAACATATCATTTGCAGAATTTAATACACTTTTTGCAATGTTGCCCCCGTCATTACTTGTCCTATGTATCATGAAACACAAACGCTAAGATTCCAAGATTAACTCTTCTTTATTAAAAAGGTGAAATTACAAAATTTCTCTACGTAAAATACTGTTTATTTGTGATCCAACATTAATTAGCAATACACCAATCTGCAATATTCAGGTTAACCTATTTCCACAGGACAGATTTTCAAATGGCTCAAGCAAATATATAGGGAAATTTGCAGGGAGAAGGGGTGCATATAACATACAGCATTTTAAAAAATATTTCTGCACATTGCATACATATAGATATATTTTATATAGACTTATTTCTGTATACTTATTTTTTTTATTATTTAGAAAATGTGTAGCATAGTTCACAGACTCTTGTTCCTACTGTTGTCATACAAAGTAAAAATACCACGGAGATCAATAAAAAAAACCAAAAATACTAAAAAGAAGAACAAAATAATTCCAAAAGAAAAACAAACAAAAACACCACATTTGCGTGAGACTAGAAATTAAAAAAGGCATCTCCCTTATCAGGTAGGAGTCAACTATGAAAGAGGTTCAAAATAAATGACGTCTCATGAAAAATTCTTCTCCAGTAAATATGTCCAAGTTTCCAGCCACAAATTAAATATTTTGAGTTTTATAAAGAGCATAAAATTGCAAACACATTTTTCTTAAAGTCTTAATTTTTTCCAGTATAGCTTGAATCAAAACAATAGCATAGTGCGGCCATACGTCTCACATTGCACAAACAAAAAAAGAATAAAAAGAATGAAACATTTTATATTAAATGTGAAAGAATTTCCAAAAGTTGTGTGAAGTGTTGCTGGAGGCGCTGAAAAAAGTCCACCCCAAAGAAGCACCGAGTTTGGGAGCTAATAGGTGGTGAATAAGGCAAAATACATCATATTTAAAGCCTGTATTGGGAAAAGAAAACACACAAAAATAATCCTAAACAAAAAAAAATACACTAAAAAAATAAAAAAAACTCCAAAAATTGGAAAAATAAAAAAATAAAAATTAGTTGAACGATTCCCGGGAAAAAAAAAAAAAAAAAAATTAGTTGAACGATTCCCCCCCCCCCCATTATTTCAGACGTTTTCCCTGTGGTTTTAAATGTTTTCCAGTCTGATAAATGTCAATTATTGTTCTATGAAAGACACTGCTTTATATTCATAGTTTCCATCATTCCATGGGTTTAGATTTCCAGTTCAACAAATCAAAAAATACAGTTTATAGGTGGAAGAAGCAAATCCAGATAAAGATCTTAGACCCAGTCTATTTATGCCAAGAGCTTTATTTAATAAGATAAATAGCAGATTTTTCCAAAGAAAGTTTAAATGGCAATTGTTCTTAGAGGTAAAGTCAGACGGCATTTTCATTTTAAATTTGGAATACAAAATAGTGATAAATCTGCAATCTGGCAAAATCTGAGTTTATTAAATAAAGCCCCAAGTGTTTCGTCCTAGTTAAACGCCTAAAATGAGATGAATTTCACAGAGCCTGCTTACCCTCCTCCGGTCAAGGCGTAAAAGATTAGACCAGTTCTTCAGACTTAATAAAAACTTTGAGTCAAATAAAAACAAAAAACTTTGTCTGGAGATAGTAATGCGGATATCATTAGTGCAATGAATTCTGTGCTGTATTTACCAGAAACTGGGATATCTTTGGCTTTTTTTTTTATATATAAATATTTTTTACATTTCACTTAACTCTGACCTCCACGCGGTTCGCCAACTCATAATAAATGCAGCCTAGAGACCCCTCGGACTACATTCTAAAGTCCACAATTTGAACTTCAAAATAATATATCAATGTGCACACAAAGCCTATTCACCTATTATCTACTTCAGGGGCGTGACTACAGGGGGTGTGGCTGCTATGGGGCCCAAAGAAGAGGGGGGCCCGTGGCAGTCACTCCCCCTACACTGTAATCAAGCTGTCAGAGGCTGACAGCTTAGAACAGTTCTTGGCACTCCATGTATGAGGATGTACGTATAGCGCTATAGTGCTCAGCATTCATACATGGAGCTCCGAGGGCCGTTTTAAGCTGTCAGTCTGACACCTTCGATCCCGCCCTGCTCCGCCCCCAACCCTGCCCATCCAGACTCAGGTCCGAGTCTGTTCCCTTCCGCCCCAATCTACTTGCTTAAAACTTTGACATTTCAATCTAACCCTCTGTAAGAAACTATAAAAGTCAAAATATGGCCCTTTTTTCTTATTATAAAACGCTAAAACAAAAATAAAAAATAAATAAACCAATTTTTGTTAAATTTAATGATCTAAATATTTAAACCGGAGATTTCTATAATCCTCTCCAAAGCAGGACAGTGTGGTGCACCCAGGGCATGAAACAAAAATGAGTTTGTCTTTAATGTTGTTGCAATCTAATATTTATGAACCAGATCCAGAGGATGAAAACAAGAGCAAATCAGGTGGAAAGTTACACATGGAAATGAAAAAAAATCCTCATCACTCTAATATGGTTTTTGCAGCAGATGAAATTTGCCTCCTCTGCAATTCAACCCGGAAGCAACATTTTTTACCTCTATTTCCTCTCGTTTTCAAGCTCTGGATCCGTTCCTATGTGGAAAAATAATTATAATATATATTTTTATATAAGAAAACTAGATTTTTTTATTTAAAATTTAAGCACTTATTAAATCATTATCCATCTTTTTGGTGTATATTGATTATAATTTCAGGGGAAAAATATATTTTGAATCCATACAAATAAGGCCAGCATTGTGATTTTTAACCCGCCTGGTAAACAGTATTTTAATTTTATACTTAAAGTTTTCTAAAGATGAACAAAAATAAAAAGAATTCAAAGCCCACAGGTTAAAAAAAAAAAAAAAAAAAGAAATTGAGATAAAATAACAACCACAGCTTTCTGCAATTACAACACGGTGACACAGATTGTGCAACATTTTGTAATAAGCCCTTTGGCAGCAGATAGTTAAACTAACAAATATTTGGCAAGGATGGGGTAGGAGATGGGGAGGTAAATTTAATGAATCCCAGATTAATGCCTGCAATGAACAGACAGTCGTTTCTGTCTGTAGTGACCATTTGTGGGAACGGGTTATAGGTTACTGTAGATTTACACTGTACTATGGTTGTACAAAAGGGACAAGCAGAGCAGAGTATAACCACAGACATGTCTCTAGCATGTCCGGTTAAAACGGGCACAACCCAACCAACTTCTCGGTGAAACCAAAACATAGCTACAGCGACTGCTGCAAAGACGAACAATGATAAAGACTGGATGGTTACGCTCCGCTCAGTGCCCAGGGTGCAGCAATATCACAAATGGATCAGAGATATTAGAGGAGACACAGTAATGAGACAGAGAAGGGTCCACGGCCTCTCCAGCAGACCCCCCCTGGTAGAGACCTCAACGAGCGGAGCTCCTGAAAATACAATCGCATTAAGTCCATATTCCAGCTTAAGCTTCCAGTGACCGACGCATTTCGTCAACCTCCTCCCCAAACTGAAGGGAATGGACACAGTTAAAATGGAGGATAAGAGTATATTTAGGGAGGGCACACCCCTGCGGGTACGCAGTGAATGTGCGGAGGCATCTACACAATTCAGAAAAATAAATTTGAAGCTCGGTCGAAAATACAGAGGACGACGATGATGAGAGTTTTGCATCCTTCTGTAGTAGTAAAACACACAAAAATAAAGGAGCTGGTTCAGAGAAACGGATGCAGACAGATCAGGGCGAGTGTAACAGACAGGGGCGGAGTCTCATTCGGTAAGTAAACGCGCAAAGAGCTCCGGAGGACACCGGAGGAGAGTTCTCTTGCGCCACGTGGCTGCATCAGAATGGTTGAGGTCTGTAACCTTTGCATCACACGTCCCTCCAGCATGAAACAGGGTACACCCCGTAAATTTATCCCCTGTTCCCCAATATCGCCCATTATGCCTCCAACTTCTCCTTCTTTTTGTTCTTCTTCAAGAACGATGGGGTGCGGAATTTCTTCTTCTTCTTATTGGGGGATTTGGAAGGAGATCCCTCCGGTGTCAGCTCCCCTTCGATGATCTTCTCTGTGGTCCGCACTGTGATTTCCACGGTCTCTCCCACGCTCAGCTGACTGACACGCATGGTCAGGGCCTCATCTGCGTCCGGTCGGCCGCCGTCCTTACCATTCAACACGATGGGCGAGTCTTTATGGAACACAGAGTCTTCCAGGGGCTCTATAGGAATATAATGGTAATAATAAGCAAATAAACAAAACCAAAAACTTGCAGATACCCTTTAATGACACTTCTGCATAGGGCATCAGTATTTCACTTGTAGAAGCAAAGCGGTCTATTGTCATGGAAACGGATTTGCTCTCACTAATTTTCCCGTAGACCAGCTAATTATATAAGACACAATATCAAATAAACTTTCACAGCCAAAAATAAGCCAGTGATCTGTAGGTAAAAGGCTGAGGTGTTCTCCATAGTCCTTAGCTCTAAATGATATACATTACCCCCCCAAAAAAGAATCCTGTCCTCCTACATTATAATAATGCCTCATGTACAAGGCAAGTCCTGTAGGTATACCCTCAACTGAGCCACAATTTGCCAGCCGAACTCCAATACCAGTCTACTTGCGCCAACAGAGTCTACCATAAAGTTGGCATACAGGGCACCAGCTTTCGTCTCTGACTTCCGTGGAGGAGATTGACCATATGAGACGGCACACTATGAAGACACAAGATCTTGCCAAGGATAGAAGCTTAGCCTAGCACCCGGCTGCTTGCTAAGGATGCTAGTTGGTGCAGTGAGGGTATCGATGTAGCCCGCTGATGTGTGATAACACTAAGACCCCTTGGTTCCTCTTGTGCCGCCACAACATCTATGACCTATCAAGGCATGTTCTCCTCAAGACCTCTCAAGGTGTCCTACAGTAGCTGGCACCAAGACATAACCATAAGGTCCTCTAAGTTGTGAGGCTCAAACGTGTTTTCCATCACATCCCACAGAAGCTCCATGGGAGCGAGATGGGGTGAATTTGGAGCCAAGTCAACACCTTAAATCCTTTGTCATGTTCCTCAAACCATAATGGAGTCATGATTGCAATGTGTCCGGGGGGCATTATCTTGCTTAAAAAAGGCCACTGCCATCAGGGAAAGTGTGTACTTGGTCAGAGTCACATGAATGCCAGGACGCAAGGTTACCCAGAAGAACATTGCCCGGAGCCTCACACGGCCTCCCAAAGCCTGTCCCTCACCGATCGATTTAATGTTTTCTGCTGATCGGTTGAGGCTTCTATCTATAATTACTGACATGGACGTTGCTATAGAAACATGTGACGGCAGATAAGAGCCACATGGCCCATCCAGTCTGCCCAGTTATTTATTTAAAACTATACTGACCCTAGATCCTATTTACCCTCAATTTAGTTTAAGATTTAGGATACCCTTATATTTATCCCAAGCATGTTTACACTGTTCTGCTGTGTTATCAGCTACCCCCTCAGATGGGAGACTATTCCACTTATCTATCACCCTCTCAGTGACCTCATCCGCACATTTCCTCTGAATCTACCACCGTCCAGGTTATACACATGTCCTCGTGTTCTGTTACACCTCTTCCTTTATATAATGCCCCTCCTGTACCTGTCACCCTCCAGTATATACACATGTCCTCATGTTCTATTACACCTCTTCCTTTGAAAAATGCCCCCTCCTCTATCCGGTCACAACCCTTGATATATGTGAAAGCTGCTATCATGTCCCCCCTCTCCCTTCTCTGCTCCAAGCTATACATGTTTAGTTCCTCTAGCCTTTCTTGGTATGATTTGTTACAAAGGCCATGGACCATTTTAGTTGCTCTTCTTTGCACAGTCTCTAATGTATTTATGTCTTTCTGGAGATATGGCCTCCAGCACTGAACGCAGTATTCTAGGTGAGGGCGTACCAATGATCTATAAAGGGGCATCACTACTTCCCTCTTACTGCTACTAATTCCTCTCCCTATACAACCAAGCATCTGACTATAGTTATAGTTCAATAGGTCAGAGAGTGGACGGCGGCATGCGGCAGATGATTACCTGTAGCCTTAATCGGCGTTGGGGGAGGGGACTGGGGTACTGGGGCAGAAGGCTCTTCTTCTGTGATTAGTTCATGCTCGGCATCTGTGGGGTTTAGACGGGGTTAGTGCTCATGCAGGACACACAGCGAGTACCTTGAGTTTAGGGGTTAGAGGGAATATACAGGACAGGAGACATCATGCAAAGAAACATTACAGGAGTCAAGGAACACAAAGAGGGACACTGGTGGGAGATGCAGATGGTTCATGTTAGGTAGGTGGTCATGCCCCACTCACCTTTTATTCCATTGTCCTTGCCCTGTCTCTTGCCTTCGTTATCTTCCTCCAGCAAATGACTGAAGGGGTTGGGGGGAGGGGGAGGAGCGTTCTCGTCCTCTTCATACTGCATCGGCTGTGGGAGGATAGAAGTGAGGAATGAATCCACGGCCCCAGAATGATCAGGTAATGGAAACTCCTGTCTATGGGTCAATCGCCCCCAAATGACATGGGCCCATTCTTATCCCATCCTTAGAGGCTTCAGAGCAGCGGTTGCGGGATATTTAAACGGCGTTCAGCTGGGCACATGCTACGTTATTCTCATAAGGCGTCATTGCTTGATCAGTAAAAGGACAAGTCTTAAATGATGTCGTGGACTTTACAACGATCAAGCAAGATGGTTTCCGCGAACACACTTACACGATAGTGTTCCAAGCAAGTGCATCATGTAAGCGCAACGATAAACATGTGAAAAAACACGTAGCGTGTAGCCGGTTACACTGACCGCGGCCAGAAATGACGACACTGGTCGGGAAAATACCGAATATAGTTTAGGTTCAATCAGCGGCTAAACCTCCGTTCACATTAGTGCCTCAACACTTGAGACCACAATTTGGTATTAAAAAGAGGTGTTAACATGTTTTTAAATATTTATAAACCTGGGTTTGTTTGAGTGTAATTGATTTATTGCAGCTGACCCAAACCAGTGAAGTTACCTAAACCTGCAGAGACTTCTCAAATGTTTCTTTTTCGACCTTTAAATTGGTGAAAACTTTGGGGATTTAGGGCCTGATTCAGAGATACGATTTCCACGGCACTTAGGAGCATATATTTAAGATCCTAGAAAATTCGCAATACTGCGCATGCGTAGTAATAGTGCAACGCCGTCTACGTAGCGGTTAGGAGAGTAAATTCGCTAAGAGCGTAAGTTTGAATCGCACGCAAGCACTTAAGATCTTAAGTGCTGCGAATCATTAAGATCTTAAGGATTTGCATGGAAATGGGCGGGGGGAGGCAGGGAAATGAGGGAAAGTGGGCGCGGGCAGACACTTAGGATTTTAAATAAACGCTACTATGTCACTTAAGATCTCAACTGACAGCGCAGAGTTAGGGTTAGTCAATGGTGGTCTAACTTTAAGATCCACCGCTGTTTGCAAGGGGAGTGACTGTTTATGCAGTGGGCTGTAACCTGCTAAGATCTTAACCTTAGATGCGTATATTTGTGATCTTTTCACAATCGCATCTCTGAATCAGTCCCCTATCTTGCAGATTCTTTGGAAGCAGATCTAGCAATGGCCGAATGTGGTATAAACCTCTTCACTACGACAATGATCTGAATTACTAATACAAACATGATGTCCGTTCCCTTCCTGTATTTGCTCTTAAGTCTGGATTGCATCCGATCAGGTGACACAGATTAGTGCGCAGGCATAGAACACTAAAGCAGAACAATTGGACGCCTGGCTACCGTCCCCAATCCGTAAGTGCCGAGACTTAAGACCCCATTTTTGAAGGCACTGGCTGCACCCAGAGAGGATACTTACTGGATTTGGCTTATCCACGACAATTCCAGCCAAGACCTGAGATCGAGGACCAGCCGTCTTTAGATCGTACCGATTTTGTTCCCGGATCTGTGGGAAACACATTTATTACACTATGGAAACTTTAAATGAACAAGCAGAATATTACTTCTGGGAAGAACAAAATGGTTTAGCAGAACAGTTACAGTAAAGTCTTCTGTAACAGCTCAACACGTTCCTCTAAACCTCAAAACCTTCAACTCCCTGTGGAGAATAGGTGTATACACTGGAAGAGAAGGCTTGATTGCTTATCAGGATGTCTTTGAGTTAGAGGATAACGATGGACTAATGACCACCGATGACTGAGTGTTACAGGTCAAGGTTACTAGACATATCTCATAAATCAGTACTCGCCTTGTTCCTTTTCTCCAGAACGTCTGTTGGGTTGGTGTTCAAGGGAACAAACTGGTTCGGATCTTCTATTTTAATGGGATATCCGCTGGAGCTCTTGTTAAATTCATCGGCTTTCATCCACTTTAACGGAAGCAGAAATGAAAGATCAGATAAGGTGCATAAGGAAGCTGTTCACCTTATATATATCTCTAACCCAATACATTACAAGGGGTGAACAACATTAACCATCAGCTCTTCTGGCGACTCCTAAGGAACCCAACTCACCGTAATCTTAGTTCTGGGGCTCATGTCTCCGTTCACAGACTCCTCGGGGATGTGGACTCGCAGGTAGGTGTTTGGAGAGTTCAGCCAGCGAGTCTTCTCCCTCTGCTGCTTCTGAGCCAGGAACTTGAGCGGCGAGTGGGGCATCGACGGATCATCCTCGAAGGAAAAGGCCGTCACCGTGGCTGGGATCTCCACCTCGCTCTTGTGCCGAGGCTTATCCCGGGTCAGGGGCTGCCTGTAGGCGTAGCCTGTCCTGTATCCCTGCAGAAGGTTAAACTATTGTGTTAATGCTAAAAGGAGACCAGTGACTTTTTTTGGTTTTAGTTTACCAAGGGGTGCAATACTACCCACAGGCCTGTAGATGGCACTGTTTTGAAGGAGAACTTTCCCCAGGACTCACCAGATTGTCCAACATTCTCATGAGCGATTCAAACTCCAACTCCCCGACTTTCCACTTGTGCTGGCCCTCCATGTTCACTCCGCCGCCACCGGTGGCAGCCAGGGTGTGCGTCAAGGCCTTGTACTTCTCCAAGTCCAGCAAGAGGAGGTTGTCGATGCCGCCAGAGCCGCCCAGTGCGTGTACCTGCAAGAAGGGCGTAACAAGGATCAGAGAATATCTTTTTAAACTCCTTGTAGTAATATGATGAGACTCTCCCATCGCGATCAACAAAACTTCAATCTCAAACTGTGACATGTAAGACGGCCTCACACTATATGACCCAGTCTCCTGACATAACACCAGTTGCTGCCATACAGAGTACCCTAATCAGACTGGTCAGCCATCTCTGCAATTGTCGCAAGTGGTGTGGCGGCTTCACATTAATTATGTGATGATTGTTGTTGCGCACAATTATCATAGAGGGGAATTCAATGAACTGCAATGGCTGCGGTAACATCCTACAGCAAATTCCCACAGTGCAATGGTTCCGAAACGCACGTTACCGGTTACTGAACACCGCTGTCCATTACTGAATGCTTGCTGCAGGGGGTGTACCGGGGGTGCAGCTGCTACAGGCCTGGGGGAGAGAGGATACCTGTGGCAGCCGCTCCCCCTGCACTGTAAGCAAGATGTCAGCGCTCGGCCCTCCATATATCATGTACGAGTGCTGAGCGCTATCGTGGTCCAACCCAGCTCCGCCCCTAGTCCTGTCTGGCTCCGCCCACCCAGACACAGGACCGCCTCTTTGTTATGGTAGCTGAGTCTGTCACCTTGCACCCCTGGCTTGTTGGGTCAAATGTTGGTGTTACCTGAACTTCACAGGCCAGCTGAACGTTGAAGATATAGTGAAAAGCCTCTTCCAGGGTCTCGCCCAGAGCCAGGACTCCATGATTCCGCAGCACCAGAACCTGCAGAGAGGAGAAACGTCAGGACCACCGCCCACGCCTACAGTTCGGTTATTCTCTACCACCTCAAATGGGAAGTTATTCCACTGATCAACCACCCTTTCAGTGAAAGTAATTTTCCTTCACATTTCCCCTAAACCAGGGGTGGCCAAGCTCGGGCCTTGTGAGCTACCAATGGCCATGTCTTCCAGGTCTCCTTGTTGGAGTGTTCATTACTGACTGATACATTAAAAAATCTACAGTTGGTAGTGATTATCTCACCTCTGACTATCTGAGGAGACCTGGAAAACATGAACCGTTGGTATCTCACGAGGCCCGAGCTTGGCCACCCCTGCTCTAAACCAATCAGCCTCCAGTTTAAACACATGCACTCATGTTCTAATTTATCACTTCCTTTGATTAAACCCTTGACATATGTGAAATCTGCCATCATATCCCCCCTTGTAATTTTCTGCTCAGAGCTATACCAGTTACTTCCTCTAGTCTGTATCTGTATGTTGTGTGACACAGGCCATGCATCATTTTAGTTGCTCTTCTCTGCTCCAAGCTATACATGTTACTTCATCTAGTCTGTCTCTGCATGTTATGTGACACAGGCCATGCACCATTTTAGTTGCCCTTTTCTGCTCCAAGCTATACAGGTTTGTTTCCTCTAGTCTCTCTTTGTATGGTGTGTGACACAGGTCAAGCATCATTATAATTGCTCTTCTTAGCAGAGTCTCTAATGTATTTATGTCCTTCTGGAGATACGGCTCCAGAACTGACCCCAGTATTCCAGGTGAGGCCGCATCAATGACCTATAAAGTGACATCACTACTTCACTCTCTCTAGTACTATCTCCTCTCCCTGTACACCCAGCATCTGACTTGTCTTTCTCATTGCTTTGCTACATTGCTTGTCTACCTTTATATCCCATAACATAGTGACTCCTAGCTCCCTTTCCTCCTCAGTAGTGTATAATGTAGAGCCAAGTGTTACCTTGGAGGTTGGCCCCAGAACTTTCTGAAGTTGTATTCTCTCTTGCTGCTCGTCCAGAGAACCCTGGTAGTTGTAGTACGCCACGTCTCCGAGCAGCAAAGCCTCCTGGGAAATGGGGAGTATGCCACACTTCATAGAGGAGACCTGAGGATGAGAACATTATGAGACCTGTAATCCCACAGACCTGGCAATCTATAGGATATTTAACCATCCATTACAGCTCCCTATGCTGGAAACAGTGCCTAGTGCCAGCCAGCGACAGTTTATGCAAATGAGGGTCAAGATAATCAGTGGCTGGCGGCAAATGAGGTCTCTGCAACCACCCATCTTAGTCATGCAGGTCATAGAACACTACGAGACCACTGGCTGGACGAAACACACTTACGGCAGCAGTGGCGGGCGTGTGAATATGGAGGACGCATCGCACATCCGGGCGCGTGGAGTAAATGGCCGCGTGTGGGCTGAATCCCGAAGGGTCGATACGCAGGTTGGTGGTTCCTTGATCTACCACCTCGCCGACGATGTTCAGCTTCACCTGCGGGGAAGAGAAAGCGCTTAGAGGAAAGCATTGAGAGCACACGGTCACCGAACCCCAGGTCAAAGGTCAGGCCCTTACCAGATTGGAGGCGGAAGCTTCGGAGAAGGAGAGGCCTCTGGGAATGACCAGGATGTGGTCTTGTTCCTTGCTGACTCTGATCTGCAGCGGACAAGAAAGTGCAAGAAGAAAGGACATAAAATAACGAAAAAATACAGCGCTAAACAATGTATCGCCGGTGTTACTGAACCACAAAACAAAAAATTAATTAATTAATTAAGAAATTACGTCAAAATTCTAATTTCCCTGCGAAGCGTTCTAGCCAAAGAGACAAATTCTGCTATTCTTAATGTCACAGGAATCTATTTATATATTTTAAGCAGTAAAATACTTTAATCAGTGGACTAATACACGACACGGTTCATTACGGACTCTTGGGGTCCGATTCAATTGCCCGCAAAGACGGGAATAAGTGTTCTGTGGTATAAGCATCCACAAATAAATCCTAATAATAAAAATACAGAACGTTTGTCTTGTATCTTTGTGTAGACCAGTGTTGGTTAACCTGTGACACTCCAGGTGTTGTGATACTACTCCATCATGCTTTGTCAAATATCCGCTATGCTTTTGCAGTTAAGGCATGCTGGGACTCGTAGTTTCAAAACACCTGGAGTGTCACAGGTTAGCCAACACTGGTGTAAGACCATCTGAAGCAGAATGTATAAATATTTAAATAGAAAACTACTACCTGGGGGTAGATTTGCAAAGCCTAGAAAACGACAAAAATAGAGGTGTCACAATATCGGCCAATCAAATTCTAAAATGGCTTTAGGGAAGGCATAATAAATGATAGGTAGAATCCGATTGGTTGCTGTCTGCTGCTTCTTTATTGGAATCTTTAGTAAATTCACCAGAAAGTATTAATGAGAGTGTGTTTATCCCATTCTAGGTCACCCTGCTTCTAACTTCAAGAGGTGGAGCTAGAACGCAAGATTCTTGTGGAAGTCAGGGTGTCTGGAACAATATTCGCAAACGCAGATGGTACGCAATGGATGTCTACGCTAGGAGGACTGTCTGATGGCATTCCAGTACAAGGAGGGCGGGGAGAGGCATGCAGATGATGGTGAGTGGGCGGCGGCATGCACTTTTGTGCAGATGACTGCAGAGATCTTAAGGTAGGGTTTTGAAATGGACGTTCCATTCGCCTGTGTGAACTTTCAGACCTCACACGGAGATCACGATCAGGACCAAGATGTACAATGGCGATACTCCTATCGTTGGGAAGCAGTCACTACGGATGGAATCAGGCGTTTCCAGTGAGTCTGCAGCGTCGCCACTTACTGTAAAATAGGCGTTGCCCATATGCGCCCAACCAAACAGGTCGGCCAGGCGGTACATGCTCGCCAGCTTGCAGCGCGTCAGCCTCTCCCCCTTCGCCATCGAGGCTTCTGCGGCAGGGTGGATATCGTTGATGGGAGACACCATTCCCAGGCCTGAACAGGAAAAGATTGGATAACAAAAAAAAAAAAGTCAGCGCAATCACGGAAATATAGTCACCTGACATCATCAAACCCACAATAATAAAAACCAGACACGATAGGACATCTATCGAAGCTTCGCTGATGGCCGTACTTAATTCTTTGGATGTGAACTATTGAAGACTTATCATAGACTGGGATAACTCACCTAAGAATAGCTGTTTCTAGCACTTAGAGTAGTTATCATAGTTATGTGACCAGTAGGGGGCAGTGCTGCTCTACGCACAACTATCCAGCAACAAAAAGACCTATAAACACACACAAATAACGCTGAACAGGTCTGCGATCTATGGAAGCGAATGACGGAACAGCCTGCTGAGAGCCGAAATATAGAAGATTCCCAGAGTTTTCCGCCAGATAGCGGATTTACAGGAAGGAAGCTCAGAGACGCCGCTATCTGCTGATCAAAAACATCTCAATGAAAGATTTAGACACCTCTGCAAAACAAGACATCTGGCTGGATCCCACAGAGGAGTCACCCACACCCCCGGCGCCTCCACACGGCCAAACCTTTGTACCTAAAGCTGTATAAACCCGAGGACACGTGTGAGGGTGTGACCACAGAGCAGTGTAACCAGGGAAAGATTCACAACACACAGACACCGAAAGTGTCCAAACACGATGGCTCAGAGCACATTCCCCACAGCCGTGCACCAAACACATCCTGAACTACACCTTACACACTCGTCTGCATGAAACCCGTATGTTACCAGCCACATTCTTTATTTCATCCGATGGACAAATCATAAGATTTATTCTGACTTTATACAACCCCAAACGATCGCCTCAACACACACACTCTTCTAATGATCACCAGACCACCCTAAAAGGCTGCTCTGCTGCACGACGCCAGAACCATAGAAACATAGAAAGTGACGGCAGATAAGAGCCACACGGCCCATCCAGTCTGCCCAGCTGCTTATTTAAATCTATACTGACCCCAGACCCTATTTACCCACAATATAGTTTGAGATTTAGGTTATACTTATATTTATCCCAAGCATGTTTACACTGTTCTTCTGTGTCACCTCTACCACGTCACTTGTCTATCACCCTTTCACTGACTTCATTATACACACACACACATTTCCTCTGAATTTACCACCCTCCAGGTTATACACGTGTCCTCATGTTCTATTACACCTCTTCCTTTATATAATGTCCCCTCCTGTACCTGTCACCCTCCAGTATATACACATGTCCTCATGTTCTATTACACCTCTTCCTTTATATAATGTCCCCCCTTCTACCTGTCACCCTCCAGTATATACACACGTCCTCATGTTCTATTACACCTCTTCCTGTATATAATGTCCCTCCTGTACCTGTCACACTCCAGTATATACACGTCCTCATGTTCTATTACACCTCTTCCTGTATATAATGTCCCTCCTGTACCTGTCACACTCCAGTATATACACGTCCTCATGTTCTATTACACCTCTTCCTTTATATAATGCTCCCTCCTGTACCTGTCACCCTCCAGTATATACACATCTTCATGTTCTATTACACCTCTTCCTTTATATAATGCCCCCTCCTGTACCTGTCACCCTCCAGTATATACACATGTCTTCATGTTCTATTATACCTCTTCCTTTAACCAGTGCAGTACCCCAGGGTTCTGTACTTGGACCAGTGCTATTTAATATCTTTATAGGTGATATTGCCTGAGGTATTGAGGGGAAAATATGCCTTTTTGCAGATGACACCAAGAT
>WWET01001377.1:316082-327946 GCA_011038615.1 Limnodynastes dumerilii | reverse complement strand
GGCCTCCCCCCCCCCCCCCCCCCCCTCGGCTTATCTCCCACAGCAGGAAAACAATGGGGGATGGGACGCAGCAGAGTCTGGAAAATCTCCCAAAACACAACACACTCACGTCTGCCCTCAGCGTTACTCACAGGTCCTGGCAAATCACAGAAAGTTACACACAAAAAATAACAGCAATGGTGTTTAATGTTTCATTTTTTTTGTTTGTTTAAGGTAATGAAACTTCATCCAGTAAAAGTATAAACTCTGCACTATGCTCCCCAACAGGTCATAATGCACGTTACAACGCTACAGGGGGTCAGGCAGCCATCTTGGCGGTTAATCCACCCCGGTCCTGCGCTCCCAGGTGGTTTTCTTGAAATCCAATTAACCAACAGATATGGTTTATTGATTTTTGGGGAGGGAAGTCCTTTAAAATCTGCACAGAACAGCAATGCTGACCACCGAGCTACAAAACCCTTCTCCAGCCTGTGTAAGAAAACCCCAAGCAGCGAGGGCGATTTTCTAGGAACAGTTTGATTATTTTCCTCTCTCTCTTCAATAGATCTTATGTTTACACACAACCGTATCCAACACACAGAAATCATTTGATGCGACTGTATCCGAGGGAAACAAAATAACAAGTATGTTTACTTTACAGGGTTGTGGGAGGGTGTGGCGAATGTTTACACGGAGAGGAAAGATTGCCGCAGCGCAGGATTATAACCGTTAGGAATCTGATGATGAATGATCCAAATCAGCAACTTTCACACTAAAATGAGGCCTAAAAACATATACATGTTAACACCAATCGCACCATCCAAATTAGATGGACGGGGGCTGGAGGCAGGGATATGGGGCGTAATAAAAGCGGTGAATAGTTAGCAGCAATGATCAACCTAAACCATTTAAATTCTGCAACCCGAACTGACTGTTTGGTTGGAACATTTCTCACATCTTCATTAACAAAGCAAAACAACGGTTTATCAAGGTTGTCCGTGTGTTAGAAACATTTGTTGAGCTGAAAAGGACACGGGCACCGATTAAAATGAGTTTGGCCATTGATAGGTAAGCGGAGAACAGACATATTACAGGGACATTCCGCATAATGTAGACAACAGAAAGGCAGATAATGCTTCATGAGGACTCTGAAAAACATCCAGAGTTTAAAAATAAGAGGAAAACAGGTGGAAAGTTACACCTTGTAGGGGAGGCAAATGGTTGCTATCAGTATTAGAGTTAAAAGGTGCTGTTTTCCAGCCTAACTCTATGTAACAGTGTAAAAGTAACGCCGGTCAGTATCTGTGTGCAATAAGCAAAGTATTCTCCCTGCATGCAAATAAATAAAATTAATTTGACTTCCCTGACATGTATCATTTGTCCAGGTGTAACTTTCCACCTGATTTCCTCTTATTTTCACACCCTGGATGTGGTTCTTTTTTTTTGTAATGGGAGCCTGCAATCTCAGGGTATATGGGCACAACGATCACTAAATGATCATTTTATCTTTTGTCCTTCCTAAAATATATGGGACAGAAGCTACTGATATGAAGCGTGCGGGCATTTTATATAATCCGACCTGCTGTACATAGCGATAATTATGGAGTCAGAGAGACAGGGATACTTAGACCAGGAGATGCAGGTACAGCAACCTAGAAGCATTATTACCGTATATAAAGGATCTTTAAAGGTTTCATGAACTCATCTATTCTAGAAATCCCTTTATTTGTGTTCAGCATTTCATTACTGCCCCTGAATATTCTTATCATCGTGTCATCCTTCTCTGTATGACTTTGTTTTATCAGTGACCTATGAAGCCCGTTCAGGTATTACTAATAGGGGATGTGTGTGTGTGACTGAGAATCTACTTGTGATATATTGCGATTATGATAAACGGTCATTGTGTCCTCAGACTGGAAATGTGTTTTATATATTTGTCATTTATCACTTATTTTTCAATATATTTCATGCATCATTTTCTGAAATTGTATAGATGACAGAGCAATGCACATCAACCAATGACTCAATTACAACCCCTACTCACCTAGAATAAAGGAACTGTGCAGCATTCAAATCAAGGGCCAGATTTACTAAGCTGAGGGTTTGGAAAAGCAACCAATCAGATTCTAGCTCTCACTTTCCTATTACATACTAGAGAATGTCAGCTAGAATCTGATTGGTTGCTATGGGCAACATCTCCACTATTCCTTTCCCGCAGTTTAGTAAATCTGGTCCAGACTGTGGAAAGTTATATCAGTAAAGGAACACAAACCCTCCTAAAAACCAAATCACACCCTATCTCCCATCAGCAGGGAGGTTTAGGGGGCTGCGCCCCAGTGTAATATAAGACAATCCTGGGAATATGATATAAATCTGAAGACTCTCAAAGTTTTACTGTACTTCCTCAAAGCAGTGCCAAACATCTCAGATTACCACTGCGGAAACACACATGACAGTGATCAGTGGGTAATGAAAGTGTTTACAGTGTATTGTGACAACCATCTCTTTAATCACAGCCTGATCTCTGTTTATGCATACAAATAGACAATGAGGTTCCTACGACTGCTCCAGCACTATCTCAATAACAGGAAGCAGCCGGGGAGAGACCTGCGCCCCCCAGGACAATACAAGAGCAAACATACAGGGAAACCCCACATCTGCTGCCCCAAAATAATTATCCCCAGATCTGCCCCCTTTTTCTTATTATACATTATACCTATCCAGTCACTAGGAGCCAGTGACATCACTGAGAGTGCAGCCTATCCAGTCACTAGGAGCTAGTGACATCACCAAGAATACAACCCATCCATTCACTAGCAGCTAGTGACATCACTGAGAGTGCAGCCTATCCAGTCACTAGGAGCTAGTGACATCACTGAAAGTGCAGCCTATCCAGTCACTAGGAGCTAGTGACATCACTGAGAATACAGCCTATCCAGTCGCTAGGAGCCAGTGACATCTCTGAGAATGCAACCTATTCTTTCAGTAGGAGCTAGTGACATCACTGAGAATGCAGCCTATCCAGTCTCTAGGAGCCAGTAACATCACAGAGTGCAGCCTATCCAGTCACTAAGAGCCAGTAACATCACAGAGTCCAGCCTATCCAGTCACTAGGAGCCAGTAACATCACAGAGTGCAGCCTATCTAGTCACTAGGCGCCATTGACATCACTGAGAATGCAGCCTATCAAATTCTTAGGAGCCAGTGAGATCACTGAATGCAGCCTATCCAGCAACATCACTGTAACAATAAGCTTCAAGCTATTTGGTATTTTTTGCTGGTATTTTCCCAAGCATGTGGAACACATTAAATACAGGCGACTCTACATTTTGTTATAATCAAGTATTTTGGCTGAAATTCTTTCAAATGGTCTCGAATACGTCAGAAATAATTTCGAACAGCACTAGCAATGCATAAAAATGATAAAACGTTCATTGCCTTTTATTCACCCCCACAGAAATAATCTAACACGCAGCAAATATATGAAAATGATGCAATGATCTGACATTTTACGAGTCAATATCTCAGCCATATAAAGGCGGCATCACAGACAGCAGAAGCAGAGGAGAGATGAAAATATGTGTAGTGTATGGATATTTATTCTATAGGGTGTGTTAACATCTAAAAATGATTTTTCCATTCAAGTCTAAAAGTGGAACTTACCCAAATATATTCCAAAGAAAACTGTTCAGCTCTTCACCTGCAGAGAAACAAAATAATGAGATTAAAAGTCACATCATTAGTAAATCCCATGACACAAAAGTAACCCTGTAAAAAGTAAAATAAACCTTTCACGTCAATTACTGTTGTAAAAAAATATATATATATGTAGGACAAGTACAGAGAGAATTTAGTATATGAGGGTTTGATCGTTTTGCAGATTCTGAAGGGCACATTTCCTGATTGAGTTGTAATAATACAGTAATTTAGCATTGTGTGCTCAGGACATAAGATATGACCCTCGTGCACTTATGTGTATTTTAGTTTTGCATTCCCGGGTCTTCATACGTCACTTCTGGTAAATGTCCTGTTCAAAAACTTGGAGCAAGTTTTGGTAAAATTAAAAGCTTAAGATATTAATGCTAAACCTCAGCGTGGGCAGATCTCCACTAATTTCCCCATATCATTAGCTGTGGTTAACACGTAGCTTTACAGATTAGCTGAAATTGCTGCAACTATGGAGCCTGAGAAATCCCTGGAACGTGACAAGGTGACCCCTCCTACCTCAACAGAGACGTAGGGACGTGGTTATAAGTAAAGCAGAATGTGGAACGCACTTTCTGATCAATAGACGAACCTTTATTTCCTTGATGTAAAAAAACCCCCAAACATGCAAAATAAACCCCTAACATCCTCTCCGTGCTAGGGCTGCAGGGAAAGTGTCCTGGCGCATTCATCATATTCACCTCCGCTCTGAGAAAGTGAAAATGACGGATTCTCAATTAGGTTCGCTCAGCGTTTATGTTTCCACAGTGGAATTACAAACTTTGATCCTATATTCAGCGCCTGTGGGGGAAGTGCTGCCACCAAATGGCCCTTTTAGAAGTAGAGACAGCCTAAAGCTCATTTTCGTCTGTCTCTATTTTGAAAAGGCCACCAGTTTTTTTTTTTGTTTTTTTTAAATAATTTTTCGGAAGTCGCCACAGCGACCGAGCGGAGAGGGAAGTAACGCTCTCAAGGGACTTTTAGGGTTAGGCTATGGGGGAGGAAGGGTTAGAGTAATGGACTGGGAGGGTAAGGGTCAGGCTGTGGGGGAGGGGAGTCTTAGGGTCAGGCTGTGGGGGAGGGGAGTCTTAGGGTCAGGCTGTGGGATAAGTGTAACGACAGACCGTATAATGCTACAGTGTAACGACAGACCGTATAATGCTACAGTGTAACGACAGACCGTATAATGCTACAGTGTAACGACAGACCGTATAATGCTACAGTGTAACGACAGACCGTATAATGCTACAGTGTAACGACAGACCGTATAATGCTACAGTGTAACGACAGACCGTATAATGCTACAGTGTAACGACAGACCGTATAATGCTACAGTGTAACGACAGACCGTATAATGCTACAGTGTAACGACAGACCGTATAATGCTACAGTGTAACGACAGACCGTATAATGCTACAGTGTAACGACAGACCGTATAATGCTACAGTGTAACGACAGACCGTATAATGCTACAGTGTAACGACAGACCGTATAATGCTACAGTGTAACGACAGACCGTATAATGCTACAGTGTAACGACAGACCGTATAATGCTACAGTGTAACGACAGACCGTATAATGCTACAGTGTAACGACAGACCGTATAATGCTACAGTGTAACGACAGACCGTATAATGCTACAGTGTAACGACAGACCGTATAATGCTACAGTGTAACGACAGACCGTATAATGCTACAGTGTAACGACAGACCGTATAATGCTACAGTGTAACGACAGACCGTATAATGCTACAGTGTAACGACAGACCGTATAATGCTACAGTGTAACGACAGACCGTATAATGCTACAGTGTAACGACAGACCGTATAATGCTACAGTGTAACGACAGACCGTATAATGCTACAGTGTAACGACAGACCGTATAATGCTACAGTGTAACGACAGACCGTATAATGCTACAGTGTAACGACAGACCGTATAATGCTACAGTGTAACGACAGACCGTATAATGCTACAGTGTAACGACAGACCGTATAATGCTACAGTGTAACGACAGACCGTATAATGCTACAGTGTAACGACAGACCGTATAATGCTACAGTGTAACGACAGACCGTATAATGCTACAGTGTAACGACAGACCGTATAATGCTACAGTGTAACGACAGACCGTATAATGCTACAGTGTAACGACAGACCGTATAATGCTACAGTGTAACGACAGACCGTATAATGCTACAGTGTAACGACAGACCGTATAATGCTACAGTGTAACGACAGACCGTATAATGCTACAGTGTAACGACAGACCGTATAATGCTACAGTGTAACGACAGACCGTATAATGCTACAGTGTAACGACAGACCGTATAATGCTACAGTGTAACGACAGACCGTATAATGCTACAGTGTAACGACAGACCGTATAATGCTACAGTGTAACGACAGACCGTATAATGCTACAGTGTAACGACAGACCGTATAATGCTACAGTGTAACGACAGACCGTATAATGCTACAGTGTAACGACAGACCGTATAATGCTACAGTGTAACGACAGACCGTATAATGCTACAGTGTAACGACAGACCGTATAATGCTACAGTGTAACGACAGACCGTATAATGCTACAGTGTAACGACAGACCGTATAATGCTACAGTGTAACGACAGACCGTATAATGCTACAGTGTAACGACAGACCGTATAATGCTACAGTGTAACGACAGACCGTATAATGCTACAGTGTAACGACAGACCGTATAATGCTACAGTGTAACGACAGACCGTATAATGCTACAGTGTAACGACAGACCGTATAATGCTACAGTGTAACGACAGACCGTATAATGCTACAGTGTAACGACAGACCGTATAATGCTACAGTGTAACGACAGACCGTATAATGCTACAGTGTAACGACAGACCGTATAATGCTACAGTGTAACGACAGACCGTATAATGCTACAGTGTAACGACAGACCGTATAATGCTACAGTGTAACGACAGACCGTATAATGCTACAGTGTAACGACAGACCGTATAATGCTACAGTGTAACGACAGACCGTATAATGCTACAGTGTAACGACAGACCGTATAATGCTACAGTGTAACGACAGACCGTATAATGCTACAGTGTAACGACAGACCGTATAATGCTACAGTGTAACGACAGACCGTATAATGCTACAGTGTAACGACAGACCGTATAATGCTACAGTGTAACGACAGACCGTATAATGCTACAGTGTAACGACAGACCGTATAATGCTACAGTGTAACGACAGACCGTATAATGCTACAGTGTAACGACAGACCGTATAATGCTACAGTGTAACGACAGACCGTATAATGCTACAGTGTAACGACAGACCGTATAATGCTACAGTGTAACGACAGACCGTATAATGCTACAGTGTAACGACAGACCGTATAATGCTACAGTGTAACGACAGACCGTATAATGCTACAGTGTAACGACAGACCGTATAATGCTACAGTGTAACGACAGACCGTATAATGCTACAGTGTAACGACAGACCGTATAATGCTACAGTGTAACGACAGACCGTATAATGCTACAGTGTAACGACAGACCGTATAATGCTACAGTGTAACGACAGACCGTATAATGCTACAGTGTAACGACAGACCGTATAATGCTACAGTGTAACGACAGACCGTATAATGCTACAGTGTAACGACAGACCGTATAATGCTACAGTGTAACGACAGACCGTATAATGCTACAGTGTAACGACAGACCGTATAATGCTACAGTGTAACGACAGACCGTATAATGCTACAGTGTAACGACAGACCGTATAATGCTACAGTGTAACGACAGACCGTATAATGCTACAGTGTAACGACAGACCGTATAATGCTACAGTGTAACGACAGACCGTATAATGCTACAGTGTAACGACAGACCGTATAATGCTACAGTGTAACGACAGACCGTATAATGCTACAGTGTAACGACAGACCGTATAATGCTACAGTGTAACGACAGACCGTATAATGCTACAGTGTAACGACAGACCGTATAATGCTACAGTGTAACGACAGACCGTATAATGCTACAGTGTAACGACAGACCGTATAATGCTACAGTGTAACGACAGACCGTATAATGCTACAGTGTAACGACAGACCGTATAATGCTACAGTGTAACGACAGACCGTATAATGCTACAGTGTAACGACAGACCGTATAATGCTACAGTGTAACGACAGACCGTATAATGCTACAGTGTAACGACAGACCGTATAATGCTACAGTGTAACGACAGACCGTATAATGCTACAGTGTAACGACAGACCGTATAATGCTACAGTGTAACGACAGACCGTATAATGCTACAGTGTAACGACAGACCGTATAATGCTACAGTGTAACGACAGACCGTATAATGCTACAGTGTAACGACAGACCGTATAATGCTACAGTGTAACGACAGACCGTATAATGCTACAGTGTAACGACAGACCGTATAATGCTACAGTGTAACGACAGACCGTATAATGCTACAGTGTAACGACAGACCGTATAATGCTACAGTGTAACGACAGACCGTATAATGCTACAGTGTAACGACAGACCGTATAATGCTACAGTGTAACGACAGACCGTATAATGCTACAGTGTAACGACAGACCGTATAATGCTACAGTGTAACGACAGACCGTATAATGCTACAGTGTAACGACAGACCGTATAATGCTACAGTGTAACGACAGACCGTATAATGCTACAGTGTAACGACAGACCGTATAATGCTACAGTGTAACGACAGACCGTATAATGCTACAGTGTAACGACAGACCGTATAATGCTACAGTGTAACGACAGACCGTATAATGCTACAGTGTAACGACAGACCGTATAATGCTACAGTGTAACGACAGACCGTATAATGCTACAGTGTAACGACAGACCGTATAATGCTACAGTGTAACGACAGACCGTATAATGCTACAGTGTAACGACATACTGTATAATGCTACAGTGTAACGACAGACCGTATAATGCTACAGTGTAACGACAGACCGTATAATGCTACAGTGTAACGACATACTGTATGATGCCACAGTATAACGACATACTGTATGATGCCACAGTGTAACGACATACTGTATAATGCCACAGTGTAACGACAGACCGTATAATGCTACAGTAGTAACAGTAACAAAGCACCATCATGAGGTTTTCCATTTTGTTAAATAGCAAATGAATAAAAAGAAACTAAAGAAGGAAATTGGATAGGATTGCAGTCACTTCAGCTGCAGGGACATCATTGACTCCACCCCTATTCAGATTACAGTCACTTCAGCTGCTGTCACATCATTGATTCCTCCCTTATGAACGAATCAAGCCATGGAGAAGTTCTCCTTACTTACAGAGAGCATTGTGGACATATGTGAGGCACTCCAGTAATTCCGTGTCTATTACAGAGCAATCCATCAATATCACAGGCCTTCATATATATAGATACTCGTGTCAAAGCGTCTGTACTCGTGCTTTAAATATAGAGCAGATGTTTGGAGTGAAGGATTACCTTACACTACTTATCTCTCAGATACACTCCAGGAATTCACACTCTATTTCTGCCAGGTTTAAACGGGCAATTTATCCCAAGAATGCAGCGTAGCATTTAACCCGGGAATGTGCCACAGCTTAGGGCCCAGAGGATTCTGGGAACATGGTCTAATCCACCCGCCCTCCCGTAATGCTGGATTCTAAGCAGCCTTTCTACTTTTTTTAAAGGTTCTTTCTTTATATAGAATCTGGTTGAAAATATCAAACTATTCTATATGCTGCAACTCATTCCCAGTGATGCTAAATCAAGAAATCCAACCAGGTACAAAAGAGCCTTAAATTTGCTCCAGAGCCTCATGTAACAATACAAGGGATGCCACGCAATGCATTGCATGCAGGGCAATACTTGTTTTTGCATGTAGCACAGAAAATGCCCCAAGCTTGTCTAAAAATAACCCCTAACCCTGTTTCTTCTTCTTCAAATGTCTGACCAGACAAGTGACACAGATCTTGATCTGGTCATTCCTTCAGGAGATAAGACACCTAACACTTCAGCTGTTCACAACACACAGTCACCATAGGCCGTAGAAAGTACACAAGTATAAGAAAAGACAATAAAATGATTCATTCCTTACTGGGGGGAAACACAACAAACAAAGCACCAAAATCCGTTATACACATTAATGCAAAAAAGTAAAAATAGAAGCAAAAATAAAGTTTTAGAAAGTAGAGAGTAAGGTGTAAGTAGAAGTTCTTTGCAGAGACTTAAAATTTGGAGTGTCAATAAAGCCAGGTACACCCAAAGCAGTTATCGAGCTGATCATAAGATTACGGACAATTTGGTCCAATATAACAAAAGTGTATGGATTCCACATCAAGATTTGTTGTAATAAAACTGCTGCATCATTTAATTTGGTTTTATGAATGTCCTGAAAATCCTGATCACTAATGGTACGATGTCAGATAAATGTGTGTACTGTGAATGCAGGTATGACCGTCAGCAGAGACGATGGTCATAGACCCGATAGGGCATTGGTAGAGTGTGTACACAGGAATGAGCAGCACATCAGGACCTGTAATCAGCAGTGACATTGCATGAGCCATCACAACTCTCATGTGATTGGATAGGTTTGTATCCAGCTTTGCACTAAATGCTAATTGATGTCCCATAAGTTTACATGATCTACATCTCGCACACATTAAAGGGGATAAAAACTTGTCACAAGCTAAACTAAAACAGCGCTACACCTTTATAAACCAATCATCTATTCACACTTGATATAAAACGCTGCAGAATCAGCCACGCCCCATAACAGGAGGATGAAAAGCAGTTATGCATAAAACAAAAAAAGATAATTGAAACAAATTGGCTCCATGTAGTATAAATCCTCACAACGCACCTATAGATTACTCAAGATAGTCCACGTAAAACTCGATATTGATTTTCAATTTAAAAACAATTAGCTCAGTACCGGAAAAAAAGCAGGAGAGAGAGAAGAGATACAACTAAAGAAGCGTCGAGCAATGCTTAGGGGTAGATTCATTTTAGGGTGAAAATAAAAAATTTGGTATTTCTATTAACAGTCGATAAGATTCCAGTTAACGCATCTCTTATATAGTGTAGAAGTGACAGCCAGAATCTGATTGGTTGTTATGGAAATCTTTTTAGAACCTTTAGCGATTCTATTCCCACAGGTCCCCTCATTGACAAGAACTGATTATACTTCAGAATTCCCCGATCAACGGAACAAGGAAAATGGAAATACAATTTGCGCAATAATGATATTGAAAAAGCCATTAGCAATCACTTCTGTCGTCCAAGGTTCCAGTAATCAATATGATTGCACACATCAATCACCTCCATATCTCTGGGAGCTGTGATTTTGCATTGTCATGTGTTTAAACACCAGATGCAATTGTTGCTTCACGGCGAAGATGCCGGCGGCAGGAAGCGCCGGGGACCCAGGTGTGTAACGACGGAAATCACATGCTTCAACAGAGTGCCCATTCTGGCTGTGCCAGCTGGCTCCCCGGCCCGGCCCATTCACTAATCTCCGGCTTCTTCCAAATATCAGGGCACTCGGATGTGAGCGGGACGCAGCTAACGGATACTCACTGCTTCCTCTCTGATCTTATTTAACACAAGAGTCATTATAAGGGAAAGGAGCCAAAACTACACAATAACCCTTATTAAAGTCACCTCTCAGCATGCACAAAAATCTAGATGAACCTTCTCCTCGCATAAAACCGCTTGAAGTGCTTTCTAGTGTATAGGCAGCAGACTGGATCGTAAGCTGCTGCTCATCACTGTCTGGCAGGAAGTCTGCTGTGTACAGGCAGAAAATATCCCCCATCCGATGATCAAGGCTTGGCCGCATCGCGCTTCCAAACAGGGATTTATAATGAAATTCATATTAGTATAAAGTTCTCATTTCTAATATATGAAACGAGGCCCCCAGTGATAGGATCCTGTAACGCTAAAATACGCTTGCAAAAGTCTTGCATGTAACAACTGCAGATGCGTGCTTCAAAGGTTACGCAATGGATCTCCATGATCCAAATACGTCCAACAGGGCAGACTCTGCCTTCCACATGGCAAACCCCATAGGCGGAGTTTGCCATGATAAGGCTTACGGGGGGAGTTCACTTAACTCTTGCGTGCGTAGTTACAGACA
>WWET01001377.1:273087-285089 GCA_011038615.1 Limnodynastes dumerilii | reverse complement strand
TGGAGGGAAAGAAGCTTAGGGTTAGGCTGTGGGGGGGGGTCTTAGGATTAGGCAGCAGGGGGAGACTTAGGGTTTGAGTTAGGGAGCAAGTAGGGGGAGACAGCTATCAGAGCACTGTGTTCGGTGCTCCGGCGATCGCTTGCTATGCCTCATCAGTTCAGAACTGGCTGGGAGTGAACGGCCCTTTCGAAATAGGGGACCCACACCCCCTTATAGACCTCCCATAATTTGCGTCTTGATTTACGGCCCTCGGTAATTTTCGCGCTCCGCTCTTGATCAGAGCCATTATCTTTCTCTTATGTCCTTGCAATGTGCTAATGATCTTCCTGAGCTCCCCATACACTTCTGACCCTCCTAACGACCACAGGTGACAGGTGACACCTGCTTAGTGACAATTCGGACTTTGGTGTCACATGCAGCAGCAGCTGAGAAAACACGATGCGAATGTCCTTGTGTGGTGCAGCGCCCTGATCCGAAGCCGTTCTCTCCTCTGTATAAGAAGTAAAATATACAGTTTTCTTAACATCTCTAAGAATGTTTTTTTAGCAGCTGAAACCTGGAATGGATACACCCGGGGTGTGTGCTGTTTACCATAGAGAGGATGAGTCGCTCGGGGGTTACAGACAGGTCAGTATAGAGGCTGCTTAGTGCACAAACACAGAGGAGACAGAGATTTTCTGGGCTGTACTTATATTCAATTTAATAGGAGCTGGTGGTAATACAGATTGCCCCATGTGGGTCACTACCATGGTGCAGATCCTAGGGGGCCGGGAGGTGCAGCCCCCGCTTATCTCAGCATTATTTATTATTGCCGGTTTTTATAAAGTGCATAGTTGCCGAATCTTCCAAAATGTCCGGAAGACTCAAGAAATTTGGGAATTGCTCTTGGAATTCTGGGAGAGTCAGCAGATCTCCCGCATTTGGGATTGATGATGTAATTTTATGCAAATCATTGCCTCAAATCCCGCCCCCATGGCTACCAATGATCCATAGAGTTACTAATGGTGGGAGGGGCTTGATGACATAACTTGTGTCCTCAAGCCCCACCCCATCCTTATTAACACTATGGATCACAGCATGGATAGGCAGGAGGTGGGTCTTCTGGAAATAGTTTGCATTATATATGCCAAACCCCTTCCTCATTCTTGTCTCTGAAATCCCCTGGAAGCTTGATGTCATTTCATGCAAATGATTGCCTCTAGTCCCGCCCCCTGCTAATCAGTGCTGCAATAGATAGGTTATTAAGGATGGGGAGGGGCTTAATGATGCAAATGACATCTGTAAGCCCGACCTATTCTTAGTGCTGCTATGGGTCACAGCATTGATAGACAGGTAGCCTATGGCTATGGAACGTGAGACGTGAGGATATTGCCACCGTGCGATTGCAAATCCGATAATTGCAGATCTGTGCACAAATGAATTGTAAGTCTGTATCCAGTCTAATCAGTCTCCCGGAGAGCGGGAGAACAACCTGCAGGACAGAACGGTGGCTCAGTGAGTAGCATTGTGTCATGGTCATGAGTTCAGTTCCTGGACTAGGACTTATCTGTGTGGAGTGTGTATGTTCTCACCGTGCCTGCGTGGGTTTCCTCCCACACGCCAAAAACATGCTAGTAGGTAATTGGCTGCTGAATGAATGAACCCTAGTCTGTGTGTGTGTGGATATATGTGTTAGGGACTTTAGTATGTAGCTCCATTGGGGCAGGGACTGATATGAATGTCTAATGTTCTCTGTAAAGCAGTGCGGACAATCTGTGGCGCTATATAAATAAGCGATAATAATAATCTATGGGATTATTTATGATGTACCTCATCTGGTGGAGACCTGGGGGATGTCCCTGCTCTGATGACTAAGCTGCACACACCCTCTAATGTCACCCCGGGGTCACTAATTGCCCCTCTGTACACACAATTTAGCTTGGTTCAATATCATTGATAGCACAAAGTAAACAGCAGATAGGGTCGGACAACCTGATGAACTAGTGGCTGAGTAAACACAGAGAGCTGCAGAAGGGGGATAGGGCTCCAGCAAAGCGCCCCCAGCTGGCTGATTCTGGAACAGCACTATGGTAACAATGGAACTTTACTGATAGATGATAGATAGATAGATAGATAGATAGATAGATAGATAGATTCTAAAAACAATCAGTAAATCTACTATAAAGTATTTTTTCCCCCTAAAATAGAAAGTTAAGAACCTTTTAGACATACAACTTTTTGCATCCAGTTTTTCTTGAGCTGGGCACACACTTATCCAAATACTGGGCTGATCATATTGGTTGGATATTGCAGAGTGTGATGCTTTCACCATCATGATGAAGTTTGTGGATTTGGTTTTAGAAAGTTTAGCAATGGCACGATGTCGGATAACTGTGTTTAGTGTGTACACAGGAACGATCGTCTAACCGACTCCTCTGGCATCTCCTGTGCAGCATAGACAGATATCTGTACAGTGTGTATGGAGTCACAATTGTTCCAGCAGATGGTTGGAGAAATGACGGATCTTAGAGGGGATGTAATGTAGCAGGATAGTCTTAGGTTTAGGCTGCGGGGAGAGGATGGATGGGAGAAGGAGAGACTTAGGGTTAGGCTGTGGGGAGGGGATGGATGGGGGAAGGAGAAGGTTGTACTTATTTTGTGCAGACTTAGGGTTAGGATCGGTGGAAGGTAGGGTTAGGCTCAGTGGAAGGGAGGGTTAGGCTCAGTGAAAGGGAGGGTTAGGGTAATGGAAGGGAGGGTTAAGGTGAGGATTAATATAAGTTTCCTCCAATCCGAGTCACACTCTTCTACCCACGTCCGGTGACTGGGAATGGTCCTCGGTAGGTGGGACGTGTCCGTTAACCCTTTGTATAGGTGAAGGACATTTGGAGAATGCTTTATTCCGGTGTCATGTGATCTCCATCGTGCTGCAGACTCCTGGCCGGAGAGCTTTGTTTTTCCAATGGAAAATGAGCCTGGAACCCAAAAGTGACTTATGTCTGAGACGCCGTGTTCTCAAAAACTGGCACCTACTGAATGCCAATGTCCCCAGAGGTCACCTTGTCTCACGAAATCCACATTGTTTTCAGAGAGGAGGCTGGAAGCTGTGACTGCAGCCTGAGAGAAGCTTCCAGAGGATCTGCAAGACTTCCCTTACGCCTCTCTGATAGTAACGGGGTCTGATTAGGAAAAAGACGAATAGAATAGCTGCTTTCTCTGCATTCCGCTCTCTCCCTCAACTTCCAGCCATTTACTAAAGTCACAACGCTGGATACATCACACGTTATTACAAAGCTGGGGTCTGTGGGCCTGATCCAGAGTAACGCCGGCCGCGGAATTCAGGGTCAAGGGGGCTGATCTTGAACTATGCGGCGGGTGGATGCGTAAGATCGGCATTTCTGCCAATCTGCGCATGCGCCAGGCAAATGTTGCCCGGCGTAGTTAGGGAAACCCGTTCCTAAGGATCAGGCGTCCCTAACTGTTGCGTAATTACGGCGAGGGGGCGTTCCTCGCCGTAACTACATGACAGTTGCGGAAGGAAGGCGGGGGAGGTAAGTAAATGAGGGTGGGAGGGCGGGTTAGGCCTGTTACGCTGCTGTGGCCGGCATAATTGCACTCTGTTATGCTGGCTGAAGTTAGGGTAGCCTTCAGCGTTAGTACGCACAGCGCATCGGCATTAGTCTGGATCAGGCGCTGTTTTACTACACCTTATTTTTCTGTATGTGGACAGTGGAGACCACATGAAGACACGTGTGTGATAAGGATCCACCAGAGCGAGTCTACATGACCAGTGTACACATAATTTATTGCGTAGTCCAGAGTTGCTGAATTTTAGAATTTTGAATTTTTCCCTTTGAGAGATCTCGGAGGGTAGCCATAGCTTTCTGTAAGGGGGTGGGGCTTATTTGCAGGTCAACGCTTGGGTTGGGGGTAAGGATTAAGTTTAGGGTTGAGGCTAGTCTTAAAATAGGGTTAGGTTTAAGTTTGGGGTTGGGTTTTGCAATCGGGTCAGTGTTAGATTTAGAGTTGGGGCTACTCTTAAAGTAGTGTTAGGCCTGGATTCACACTACCAGACGTGTAGCCTATACGTCCGTAGTTTACCAATGTTTTTAAAAATTACTAAGCATGAACAGTAGCAAAAAACGGTAAACTACGGATGTATATGCTATATGTCCGGTAGTGTGAATCTGGGCCTTAGTCTTAAATTTAGACTTGGGTTTAGGATTGGGGTTGGGACTAGTCTTGAGGTAGCATTAGGGCTAGGTTTAAACTAAGGATTGGGGTTAGGATTAGAGTTTGGTTTAGAGTTGGGGGTTAGAATTAGGGTTAGCATTAAGGTTGAAGATAGCCTTAAGGTAGTGTTAAGGTTAGGGCTAGGCTTAAATTTGGGGTTGGGTTTAGGATTGGGGTTAGGGTTATTGTAATCTTAACTATATTATATGTGGACATCACAATACATTACAATTTATCCAGCACTTGTTACTGTAGATGTTTCATTACTTTGATTGGTTGCATGTTGCCCTTGCATCTGACACTTCTACCCTACACATGGGCATGAGCCGCTTACTAAGATAAAAAAAAATACTCTGTGCTGCTGTTAGAATTGTTCCCATTGGCTGTAGCTTGCCCAACCTTGAGCATTTCATGTCTGCCTCTCTGTGTGTTTCTAGTTTAAAGAAAAGCCTCTAGCAAGTGCTTAGCCCATAGCCTGAAAAATGGATTATTAAACAGGTTCAGAAGGCTGCCGGGTCCCAGATATTTGCGGCTTTGTATAAATAAATTATAGGAATCGGCATTGAGTTCTATTGATTGTTGCAGTCTCTGCAGGTGACTGGATGAATGCAACAAGTGGAAATGATCATTTACACAGTGTAATGTCTGCACAGTTTATTCAGTCTGAATATCGTATAGATTGCACACACATTCAGTAAAAGAAGATACTTGGCTTCGAGCTGTTGTTAGTCACCAAGTTATGTAAAAAATTCTTTCTGGAACGGAAAACATTTCAGAGAATGAACTTTTCACCAGGTAAAAGACACATGAACCTAACAGGAAGAGAGCTTCAAATGAGGAGGAGGTCAAACGTATTCCGCTCTGACTGTAGAGATGGCCGGGTAATGGGCTTTGTAGATAATTGAATGCACAGGCACAGAGTATCGGACACAGGTGTAAGGTCACTGAAGGACATGGCAATGATTGGTGGCAAAATTCATAACTTCAACTAAAACACAATTGTTCAAAAGTCATTGAGCTGCATGTAAACAATCACATCTGTATCAGTGCAGACAGATATCTAAGGAAGAGTATTTGTATATCGGAACAGGGGCAATGTTGATTGTTCTTATTGTGTCAAGGTACCGATCCCAAAGCTGTTAGGTTTAGACGGCTAGAAAGGGATATTTAGTAACGTTATCAGTCTGCGGCCAGAAATGGCGCTTTTAGAAATAGAGACAGCCGGAAGTTCATTTTCAACCGTCTCTATTTAGAAAAACACCCATTTTAGAAATGTTTTTTTAATGGGTAAGTGTGCCCATTCATTTTCGGAACCCGCAACATGCTGGACCTGTCGCACCCATTGGCACTCGCTGCCCACCACAGACCCCACTGGAGAGAGTAAGGGTTTAGGGTTACGATCTAGGGAAGGAAGGGTTAGGGTCAGCCGGCAGGTAGGGGAGTCTAGATTTAGGCTGCGGGGAGGGGAGTCTTAGGGTTAGGCTACAGGGAAGGGAGTGAATCTTAGGATTAAGTCGTGGGGAAGGGAGGGTTAGGGTCATAGAAGGGAGAATTAGGGAAAGGGTTGGGGTAAATTTATACTTACGATTCGGAGCAACATCTTCGGTGCTCCGGGGATTGATTGCTTTGCCTCTTCGAAGCAAAAGCAATCAATTTCCACGCCAGTACGGAAAAAGGGCCGCTCTCCATGGACACACACACTAATTTACTAATCCTAAATTGCGGAGAGGGGACGGTTAAGGTCAGGCTGTGGGACGAGGATAGTTAGGGTTAGGACGAAGAAATAGTTCCTGTTTTCCATTGAAAATCTCCGGCGCTGTCTCATCCGAGACCGCGGTCATCATTTCATTGCCGGAAAATAATTAGTCGAAGTACAGATCATGGAAAAACTACACCTCTGTAAAGAAAGGGGAAGGGGGGGGGAAGGAAACGCCATCCTTTGGGGCCATCTGTGTTTGCATGGGGTGACTTCAGCTATATTCAACCACCACCGAGATGCCGGCTTCCTGCTGCAGCTGATTAACAAGAGACCAAAGTGTATTTTGCATTCCTGACTCCATTATTGAACTCATGTTGTCTTAGATAAAGGCTGGTATTTGATCATCACATCTTGGCTTTCAGATCACCCCTTCTGCAGGGAGTCAGGGAGATCACCCACTCTTCAGGGTGTCAGGGAGATCACCCACTCTTCAGGGAATCAGGAGGATCACCCGCTCTTCAGGGAATCAGAGAGATCACCCACTCTTCAGGGAATCAGAGAGATTACCCGCTGTTCAGGAAGTTAGGGAGATAACCTACTTTTCAGGGAGTCAGGGAAATCACTTACTCTTCATAAAGTCAGGAAAATTACCAGCTGTTCAGGGTGTGAGGGAGATCACATACTTTTCAATGAGTCAGGGAGATCACTCACTCTTCAGGGAGATCACTCTTCAGGGAGTCGGGGAGACTGGCTACTATGTTATAAATTTGCTGGAATTGGGAAAGTTTAGGTATTTTATGGTTTTAGGAGCTTTTAGTGGATCGATCTCACAGATGTGTGGGTTTCACAGCCCTGTGATTGCAGTTTTCCATATATCCGATAATCGCAGATTTGCGGAGTAATAGGGAGTTAGGATTCAGTCCAGAGTTACTTTGTCACTGAATGATAAAGAAATCGCAGTATCCTGTATGAAGACAATTGAATATGACTACTAAATATCTATTTCCGTATAAATTATATTCCCGGATTCCACCACTATGTTAAAACATCCCCAAAGTGATTAATTATTTTCTCTCCAATGAACTGAACCGCAGTGAATGTAAACACCAGCAAAGGACGATCCCCAGAGGTCTGATAACGGCGGCAGCTACAGTAAATTCTTTCTCAAAGGCCCCTGAGTATTCTATATACTAATGATAGCACTAATTATGCAGGTCTGAGACTTAGCAGATGTCTGCCTGCCTGAATACATTGATACCTGCCCATCCCTGGGGCTGATGACATCATTGTTAGAGGGATGATGTCATACCGGTGTGACTGACTCTGTGATTGATTGAGGAGCCTGGGAGATGTCAGATTGACTGCTCTGAACTCCTGATTGCATCTTCTCTACATTTCTGCTTGTGTTTTATAAACATTAATAGATTTTTTTTGTTTTAGCCAGGTTATAGGACATAAGACATAAGACGTTGGTCTTTACCAATTTCTTTATCATTTTCAGACTGCTAATATGATTCTAGGATACTATGGTAACCACAGTCACACGGTATCATTATAAAGAGAGGCAAAACTGTCTCCCTGACAAAAAAACAAAGCCAATAAAAGCACAATAATAACAAGAATTATAATCATCATCATCATCATCACAATAATAATAACAATAATAATCATCATAATAAGAATATCAATTAAAATGATTATCATCATAACAAGTATAATCATCATAATAATAACAATTATAATCATCTTCATAACAACTATAATCATCATCATCATAATAATAATAATAACAATTATAAAAAATCACCATAATAACGATTATAAACATCATAATAATAACAATTATAATCATCATCATCACAATAATAATAACAATAATAATCATCATCATAACAATTATAAACATCATAATAATAACAATCATCATCATCATCATCATCATAATAACTGATAGGGTTAGGAAAGGGTTAAAGGTAGCTAAAAACACTTAACTTTCAGCAGATAGGGCCTGATCCAGACGTAATAATGACAGCCAATTTACACCCGCGACATGCGTAAATCTGGCTGTGGGAATGCGCTGTGCATGTTACTCATCGTAACTCTGATCGTACATATCTTGTATGTAACGCCATACGATAAGGCGCGACATCCCTACGCAAGACGAATATACGCATTGCCGGCGGAGGGAGGCATTTAAATGGTACAGTATGGGCGCACGCACAGAGATACGCAAGGTTACGTGCGTGAGAGGGGAGTGCCCGGGGGAGGGCATTATATTTAGTAGTGCGTAACTTGGTACACTGGCGTAGTTAAGTCTAGATCAGGTCCATAACTCTTTGTGACTCTGGGAGTCGTATCACCGCCGCTTGTCACAGTGGAGGCTGCCGCTATTGTCTACATGCAGCTGCTGCACGATGGTCACTGGCAAACCACATCCGAATTTCTTGTGCTGCACATACAGTGATTGGAGACTTATGATCGTAGCGTACGTAAGTCTCCTATCGCTATTAGACCTGGATCTGGTGTGATTCCCCGGTGCCGCTCCCAGCGAGTCCTGCTCACTTTATTCCAGATCTTTGCAGAATGGTCAAGGTCAAAATAGGATTTAACTGAACAGAAGGCAATAAATATCCTGCGTATAGGGGCATAAACAGCTCGTCCGCCTCATAAAGCATCTGAAAATGCAAATGTTAAACTGGCAGCAAAGTGACATTGCCGAGCCCAGGAACACCTGCCGTCACATGACTGGAGTCTACCTGCTGCTGCGCGTTCTTCGGGTGACAGAGGAGCACCACCTGCCGGCAGATGGTATAAACATAACAGGAGGTAACTATTCCAGGATTTTATGCAGAACAGTAAACTAATGCTGGGCACACACTGCAGGTTTTTCACCCAATTATTGCTCCAATCACGCTCCATTTCCTTCACAAAGTAAGTAAAAATCTTTTTAAAGACACGCCTCCTCTGGCTGAGTATAAGACACACCCCCTCTGACTGCTATAAGACATGCCTCCCGTGGCTGAGTACAAGACACGCCTCCTCTGGCTGGTACAAGACATGCCTCCAATGGCTGAGTATAAGACACACCCCCTCTGACTGCTATAAGACACGCCTCCCTTGGCTGAGTACAAGGCATGCCTCCTCTGGCTGGTACAAGACATGCCTCCTCTGACTGGTACAAGACATGTCTACTCTGACTGGTACAAGACACACACCCACTGACTGCTACAAGACACATCTCCTCTGACTGATTACAAGACACACCTCCTTTAAATAGTACAAGACAAACCCCCTTTGACTGAGTACAAGACACGCCTCCTCTGGCTGAGCACAAGACATACCTCCTCTGGCTGAGCACAGCACATGCCTCCTCTGACTGGTATAAGACACACCCCCTCGGACTGCTAAAAGACACACCTCCTTTGACTAGTACAAGACACACCTCCTTTGACTAGTACAAGACACACCTCCCCTGACTAGTACAAGACACTCCTCTGACTGAGTACAATACACCCCCCCCTGACTGCTATAAGACATGCCTCCTTTTGCCTCCTCTCGCCTCTATCTCCCCTGGCCTGAGAAGTGTTGGAGGTGATGGATTAGTTGCCACATGCGGCATGCACTGGGGTAACAAGCGCTGGTTCCCTCCGGTTATTGGGCTGGATCTAGACCTAGTTAAGTGCTTGAACTTAGTTACTCCTGGGCTAAACCATGTTGATTGCAGGGGAGTCATATTTCATCTGTTGCAAACAGTATTAGAGTTGAGAGGTGATGTTTCCTATCCCAAGTCTAAATAACAGTGTGATAGTAAAGCTGGTCAGTATCTGTGTGCAGTAAGCAATTCTAAGATATATTCCTGCATGCAAAGAATACAATTACCTTGACTCCCCCTGAAATCAACATGGTTTAGCCCAGGTGTAACTAAGTTCAAGCACTTATCTAGGTCTGGATCCAGCCCATTATTTGTATTTTGCAGAGCTCGTGTCTGCAGGGAGTAGCGCTGTCTGCCTGTCTGTCTATCTGGACAATGAGAGGATTGAACCCGCCGGGCATGAGGCAGAGGTTTTACCCCTCTCTCAGGAATGTCTTAGTAACCGCAGCACACAGAGCGCCAGGCCGCAGAGCTGGGTGCCATGGCAAGGCTGGCATGTCTGCCAAGCTCACCATAACCCTGCCAGGTGGAAGGAAATCCTGCCTGCTGAATGACAGGACGCTAGTTAACCCTTTACTGCTCCTGGGGACATGCTCTACGCAGGACACAGAATATAGCGCCTATACACTCCCCACTGTGGAAACGTTAACCCAATATGTCCCTGTCAAATAAATAAATAAATGTATTCATTAGACTTTTTGATATTGTTTATTTTTTTATTATTATTATTTATTTATTTTCTGTGTGGAGTTTGTATGTTCTCCCCGTGTCTGTGTGGGTTTCCTCCCATAAACATTCTGATAGGGTAACCCTGGTCTGTATGTTTTAGGGAATTTAGAGTATCATTTAGAGTATAACACCATTGGGGCAGGGACGGATGTGTCAGGTATTCTCTATAAAGTGATATGGAAATAGGTTGCGCTATATAAAGAAGCGTCACTATAATGTAATAGGATCTCACTATATAACAACCAGTTACCTTTAGCATTTATTTATTTTTTTGACCTCGTTTCTCCAGTCACTTTGGAACCAGTGACATAATCAATGGGAAACATTAAGTCATTTGTATACATCGGTTTCCTAACCAGGCTCCTCTCAGGAAAGGGATTTGAGAAAGAAGCAGCTATTGGGACATCCCTGATCTTGGAAATTAGGAGCTCCCAAAAATCATTTCCCACAATGCACTGCAGTGTCTGATGATTATGTGAGACAGTACACAGGTAAGAAGCTGTCTGACGCTTATGTGATCTGTGCCATAATCGTCGCATAATGCTATGAAGCTGGCCATACATTAGAACGATTAACAGACCAATCATCAGTCGTCACATAAGGCTATTAAGCTGGCCATACATTAGAACGATTAACAGGCCAATCATCCATTTATTGAGACTTCGGGCCAATTGTTGCTGTAGTGAGTGGTCAGGATGGAATTTCCACACAGCCAATAATCATATTGATTATTTAATTGTATGTCATGCATGAAATATGTTGGTCTCAAGCTCCCGATATCAGTGCAGAGATTGACAGGAGGCCAGTGCAGCCAATCAGTTGTAAAAGCCTCCTGTCAATCTCAGCAGCCCTCCCTCTTTAGCCAGGGTTATGTGTCCCAGCAGGAGAGGTGAGTGGCGCATATATTGGGTCAATCACCCCGTGTATCGGACACCTCCTGCTGGGCACGATAGACACTGCAGTGTATTACTCTTTGCAGTTGTGGTCTAAGCGATATACTGTTAAAACCGCACCATTCTCACTCACCGATTTCTTTATTCACCCTGAAGTACGTGGTTAAGCTCTGTGGCCGTCCGTTGGTAATTATGTTCCACGTTTATCTAATATCACCAAACTCAGGGATTAAAAGATCAGTAAGAATACTGGACGCTATACTGGGTAATTCGTATTTGGCAAACCCTGTTGTACATTATAATGGCTCTAATCCTGGCCCCTGCAGGTGGTGGAGTCTCTTTGAAGTGTGGTAATTAGTGGCCCTGACGTGTAATTTGTGTTGGTGTCACACTGTATATTTATCTTGGCTCTGCTCAGTCGTATATCAGTCCAGCTGCAAATCATTTCATGTTTTCACCATGGAAACTGCCGGGAAGATCAGCAAAACTCTCTCTATAAATATATTTCCCTTTAAAACATTTCTAATGACTCCTAATTATGTCTATACGCCATGTAAGAGAGAGGAACGGGGTTAAAGTGACACAGGCTCATCGTTAATGCTCTCTCAGTCCCAGTCATGGGATAATCATCCTTATAATGTATAAAGTGTCGCTGGAGAATATTCTACATTGTTAGGAATCTCTTTTTCATGTCCTGTAATTCTGAAACATATTCTCTGCTAACACAAAGCATCCATTCTCCTGTACTACTCCTTCACACACTTCACAGCTCTAACCAGGGGCGTAGCTAAAGGTTCATGGGCCCAGGTGCAAAAGG
>WWET01001377.1:255592-271412 GCA_011038615.1 Limnodynastes dumerilii | reverse complement strand
ACACTGTTATTTATCACCTCTCATCTCTAATACTATTATATTATTATTATTATATTATTACACAGATACTGACCAGCGTTACCATTACACTGTTATTAACTTGATATAGAGTCCGTTCAGCAGCACGGGCCCAGTTCTGACCTTCCTTTGTGAGTTCCTCAGTCTTCAGACCCCGTTAAACCCGTCCTCTCCATATCCTCGGCCTCCTGCTGGTTAATAGGGAAAAGCATTAAACAACTGTCTGTAATAAAGCGTCTACTTGAATGAGAAGAGTGGAAAGATGTCATCACCCTCACTGGGGAGAGATGAATCTGCAGGAAAAAGCCCAAAATCTGGAGAAATGTGGAAAATGTGTCAGGAGAGAAGGGAGAGAGAATTCCTCTGCATTGTCCCGGATGCTGAATGGAGCTTCTATCGCCCAGACCTGTCTCCATGTCTCCAAGTCAGTATCCATCTAAGACCCGGACATGGACAATGCGGCACCATCATGGCGTCACCCAGAAGTATGCGTTTATGGACGGGAAAGGGTTAATCATGGACTGATACTAGCCAACATTTTGGAGTTCATTTTAGAATCAGGGCAAGAAAATATTTCCGGTTCTTCTCTAATTTCTGCACTTTGGTTCAAATGAATTAGTGCCCATTTTAGTTCAGTCTCCGCCTCTTCCTAGATCCGCGACCGTAGAGACGTGCAATTAATTTGGTCCATGAAAATGGTGTTGTGCGCCATGTTGATGGTTTCTAGCAGTAGCGTAACTCAGACCCTCCAACATGACCCATTCCATTAGGTACAAATTAATTTGCTCCTGAGCTTCCAACTGTCACTCACCTGGTATTAACTGATATTGAAAAAACTATTTGCCTCTTAAACACAGGTGGTTACCATAGTAACTGACAGTCGGAAACTGAGGAGCAGAGTATATTGTACCTAATGGAATGGAGGGTATGGTAACTACAGTGGGCTGCTATGGAGCGCGGAGGAGAGGGGGGAGGGCCCATGGCAGCCGCTTCTCCTGTACCGTAAGGCTGGCAGCTTAAAGCACAGTTTGGCGCTCCCTGTATGAGTGCTGAGAGCTACAGCCTCTGTAACTCAGAGGTCCCGCCTGGCTCCACTTAGTCCAGACTCAGGCCTCATGGCAAGGAGGCGGGGCCTGAGTCTGGATGGGCGGGGCTGTCACCTTCCGTCCTTGGTCCCTAGCGCTTTCATAATCTGATTTTATAGGAATCGCTGCGTACAAGAGGCTGGCGCCCTCCCCTGAGACTGGCCTCTCACGGATGGATTTTAGCTGACTTATGTCTATAGCCCTTTCTTAATTTCTCCGTCTGATCTCTGCGTGTGAAATATACTGACGTGTGGAAGTGCCCAACCCTACCCACACTGTACAATGTAAAGGCCTCCCCCCACTTACAATGCCTATACAAGACCTCATGGAGGATGGTCATGTCTTAACATACGTAACTCTGAATGTACATAACTGTGTTCTGATGCATAACATCTACTGCTCGGATACCACTTGTGTAAGTCCTCCGACGTTATTAGTTCTGGGTTCGGTCCATTAATACTATATTTACCTTTGGGTTTTTGCGCCCCAAGTGCATGATTTTGCATTTATTGGCATTATACTGCAGTTGCCACAATCCAGTCTACCTCGATCTTCAGTCATTTTGTGGAGCCCTCCTAATGTGTCTCCCCTGTCACATATCTTTGTGTCATCTGCAAGAGCATATATTCCCTTTGTTATGGGTGGGTATGAACTAAACGGGTGTTGTTCACCACTGAGAATGGCCCTTTTTCGAAAAAGCCGTTTTCGATACCCCATTTGTGAAGACGGAGCAAGTAAGAGCCTATCCCTATTTCCCCAACCCTTATGCTAAACCTCACCCTAACCCTCCCCTTCCATTACCATAATGCTCCCGTTCCATTACCCTCACCCTCCCCTGCAACCTAACCCTTCCTTTCCCGCAACCTAACCATCCTCTTTCATAACCATAATGCTCCTGTTCCATTACCCTAACCCTCCCCTGCAACCTAACCCTCCCTTCTCCGCAACCTAACCCTCCTCTTTCATTACCATAACGCTCCCCTTCCATTACCCTAACCTTGCCTTCCCCGCAACCTAACCCTAACCCTCCCCTTCCATTACCCTATCCCTCCCTTCCCTGTACCCCACCCCCCCCTTCCATTACCCTAACCCTCCCTTCCCCGCAACCTAACTCTAATCCTCCACTTCCATTACCCTAACCCTCCCTTCCCTGCAACCTAACCCTATCCCTCCCCTTCCATTACCCTAACCCTCCCTTCCCCGCAACCTAACCCTAACCTTCCATTACCCTAACCCTTCCTTCCCCACAACCTAACCCTACCCCTCCCCTTCCCCGCAACCTAACCCTAACCTTCCATTTCCCTAACCCTCCCTTTCCCGCAACCTTACCCTAATCTTCCCCTTATCCAATCCATCCCCTCCCCGCAGCATAACCCTAAGTCTCCCCTTCTCCCATCCATCCCCTCCCCACAACCTAACCCTCAGTCTCCTAATCTCCCCTTCTCTGATCCATCTCCTCCCCGCAACCTAACCCTAAGACTACCCTGCTACATTACATCCCCTCCCCTGCACTATCCTGTCGGTGCATCGGGTACCATCGTATCCTGCGGCGAGTCCGCTGCGTACATTTCTAGTTGCTGACGTTTTCGTAATAGACACAGTCGACAATTAGCTGTTGGCTTTGTGTATTTTGAAAATGTCATTTTCGCAGCGATGAAAGGAACATGAAAGAAACAGGTACTGGGGTTGTGTCTGGTCCCTGTATTATTTATATGTCCCCCATCCTCACAGTACAATGTATAACGCCTTTAATAGCCGGTACGAACGGGAATTACCTTTGTGGCCGTCACGCATTTTCACATTCTTATTTATATCGGCTTCCACTGTGCTAAAATTAGTGGCTAGAAGCCCAGATTGGGAGTGCTGTATCAGGACGCCGTCTGTAGTTCAGTCTTCCGTTAATCTCTTAATATCTTCTCCTCGAACCGTCCATCTTTCATATCATTTCAAGTCCATGTAAATACACAGAGAAGGATTTGACTTTACTGGTAAAATCAGGTCATCGGAGAATGAAAATAAATCTCTAATAATCCCCGACCCGAAAAAAAATTGAGGAATCTATTTTTGGAAGAACCCCATAGAATTCAAGGGGTTGGTTCAGAAATAAAAATGTCTTTGATGTTCTTATAAAGGAACAAAGCCGGATTGTCCTCGGTTGATGAAAGCCGCGCCACAGCGTCGGATTCCGACCGTGGACTGTAAAAGAAGAGAGGCGGCGGGATGGAAAGACAAAATGTTCATCAGACGGAAGGCGATTATTTATTTATGTGCGCGTGTTACAGGGAGAGAGATAATTGCTCCAGAATAAGGGCTTCTCTCTCGGGTATGTGACAGCACTCGCTGCGTATCGTCTGCGCTGGGTGCTCCCTATGATCACAAATTGCTATAAGGATGGTGATAACTGGAGGCAATCTGAGCAAACACAAAGTATTGCGCATTAACCTAACAGCGGATCCTCGGAGCTATTTGGGCTCTGAATGCAGCATGCGTGAGGTCCACGGGCAGGATTACTGTATTCCCGCAACCTGGTAAGTACTTCGGTAACTGCCACCTTTGTTTGTGGGGACTTTACACACTAGGGACCTGATCCAGACCTACGCCGATGCGCTGTGCTTACTAAAGCACTGCGTATCGGCGTTTACTTACCCTGACACTCCCCCTGTGCGGGCGTATAGCCCCTTCCTTATGCCGGCTGAAGGCTACCCTAGCTTCAGCCGGCGTAAGGAAGGGGTAATACACATAGGGTCGGAAGTGAGTGCGGGCAGATAGGGCAAGTCTATGGAGGTGTAAGTTTAGGTCCGGCCGGAGGTTGCGAGGGGAGTGACTGTTTATTCTGGTGGGTGTAACCTGCTCCGACCTGCCACTTAGATGCGTATATTTGCGGACAGATCGCCGACGGATCTCTGAATCAGGCCCAAGGTGCCTGATCCAGAGCTACGCTGGCCCACTGGCTGTAAGTATGGTCAGCGTAGCTCTGGTGCACTCCCCCTGTGGCCGGCATAATTGCACACAGTTACACTTGCTGAAGGCTACCTTAACTTCAGCCGGCACAACAGAGTGAAATTACGCCGGCCACAGCAGAATAACAGGCCTAACCCGCCCTCCCTCATTTACTTACCTTCCCCCACCTTCCTTCCGCAACTGTTGCGTAGTTACGGCGAGGAACGCCCCCCTTGCCGTAACTACGCAACAGTTAGGGACGCCTGATTCTAAGAACGGGTTTCCCTGACTACGTGGGGCAGATGCTGCGCAGCTGCCGATCTTACGCAGCCGCCCGCCGTAAATACGGTGGGTAGTGTTAGTCTGGATCAGGCCCTAGGACCTTAACATTTCCAAACCATTTGTAATTCAAATGACGGTGGCTCAGAAGTTGTACGAATCCTCTTCTGTGCCATACATTGCGCTACAAAACCCCTCCTCCAGCTGCTCTCTCCTCCGCTCTGTCCCCGCTCTCTCCTCTTCTCTGTCCCCTTTCTCTCCACCACTCTCTCTTTGGATCTGTCCATGCTCTTTCCTCTGTCCTGACCCTTCTGGCCCGGATTCACAACACCGTACGTACGTGTTGCACCAACGGTCTTTAAAGACCGCATATACACAATCTACGTAACAAAACGATACGTTGATTAGGTCAAATAGTTACTACGCATGCATAGTAGCTACTATCGGTATTTTAAGACCGTATGTGCAACACGTACGGTGTTGTGAAGGCCTCTATCTCTAAGTTAACACCTCCGCTCTGTCCCTTCTATCTCCTCCACTCTGTCTCCGCTCTCTCCTCCATTTTGTTCCCGCTCTCTCCTCCGCTCTGTTCCTGTTCTCTCCTCCACTCTGTCCCCACTCTCTCCTCTGTCCCTCTCTCTTCTCCGATCTGTCCGAAAGAACGCCACTGAGTTAACCCTGTCAGCACTCTGAACAAAGCAGTAACATGCTACACCTGTAGATCCCCTGTAGAACGCTTGTGGGCAACCCTCTTTGAAATTGGTTTTTGTGAGCAAACCCCTGTTATAGTGCCCCAGCGCTAGATTACCCAGCTAATGTCATGTTACTCCCAGGTGTCCAGCTCTTATCTGTAAATGCTCAGGGTGTTAGGTGAAATGCAGCAGTTTTACCTCTGTCGCCTCCTGACTGCTGGTGTAAGCACACATCACTGATGCTACTGATAACACAGATGTTTACCTACATTTACCTGCACAATACAACGACATAGGCACAACCCTGCATGACGCCCAACATGTGCCACTCAGTCAATAACAAAAACACATTTTCATTCTGCTTTCCGGGAACGCTGCCAGGATTATGGGAGTCTCCCGGACATTCCAGGACACTTGGCGAACATGACGGAGCATCCCAATATTAATTTTATCAGTGGAACTCCACAGCCAAGACAAGTGGAATTTTATTTGTGTGCAGGAGAGAATGTGACCCAGAAGATATATTTCAGAAAATCTGCCTTCTTGGAGGGGCAAATCTATTCTTGTTTTAGGGGGTCGGAGGCACTTAATGATCAATTTTAACTCCTCCCTCTATTTAGCATTGACTCCTCCCCCTTACCACACCCACTATCTTCCCCATACTCTCTATCCTCATATTCTCTACAGCTCCCTCTATGCTCTCTTTACTCTCCGTTGTCTCCCCTCTCTGACGGGTAAAGCATGTGTGTGCAACCGATTCTGCCATCGTTGTTCATCCCACATGCAGACACATCAGTATTGGCAGCTCGAGCTGTCGGTGAGAGGTGAAGACGATAATAACGATGTTTCTGTATCATCGAGTGCCGTCACCTCAGACACGCAGGCTTGGGTATTCGGCCACTTTTAGGGGCTGCCCCTGCTTCCTTATCTGTCTTTAATCTCAGCTTTTATAATATTGGACAGCATCCAAAGTTTCAATGACGCCATATCTGAAACTCCGAACACAACACCAGTGGACATCCAATAGCGAATCCATGCATCTGTGTCAGCACTTAGGTAAACACTCCAATCGCTTGGCTAGAGTTTCAATTACAGGACTTTAATATTTCCAACCCATCGCCATTTAAATCCTCGCCTCTACTGTAACATGAACTTTTAGACCACTCCCACCTGCAAGCACAAGTGTCTAACGTAAGTAGCCTGTATCGAGCGGAAATGTGCTATGATCCAGAGCTACATTTCCATTGCGTTTCATCGCGTAGCGTATTTACTATGCTCTCCCCTCGCTTGTACGTACTTTGGCGTAAGTACTGACGTACGTATTGGATTCACAGATGTACCTGGCTTAACACGCCCATATTGTATGATTTAAATGCCTCACCCCGCCTCCGAAGCGTAATTATAGGTGTTGTATGGTTGTCACGCCCCTACGCACGTAGATACGCTGTCGATACTAGCCTGGTACGTACGTTCAGAGTTACGTGGCGTAAGATCTGCCACGTGCATGCACGGTACATACAAAACAGTGTTTTTACGTCAGCGGCCAGCGTACTTAGTTCTGGATCTACCCCTATGTGCGCACAAATCACAAAACCTGGCGTTTTCCGGTGGGAATTCTAGATTATGTCCGCCATAATTATAATGTTGTCCAGAAAACCCACATTGAGTAAAAGCTCTGCAATCCATAGTGTGCTGCTGACCGTAGACCTTGGACAGGCGCCATCTCCGGGATCCTTCTTTGCAGGATGCATTAACGCCATACACTTTACTTTCCATTATTGACAGTCCGGGCTTCAGGGGAGGAATTCCTCCTTCCGGACAGGAGACCTTTGCTCTTTTTTCCTGCACTTCCCGGCCCTGTGGGAACGGAGAGAATTTTTTTTCCCCCCCTGTGGAAAGTCAAAGCCCCCTCTCTCTCTGGCTTCCTGTTTGGATGGAGACAGATCGATAGGATGAGCGTTATCCGCTGCCCTCACACAAACCTCCAGTCAGATAAATAAAGCCTCGTCCCCATTGTTTGATTTGGACGTTTAGAGTCATCCAGGGGAGCGCGGTGGAAAGATGGAAACTCTATTTTGCTGTTATTTTGGAAAATCACCGCCGTGACCTCTCAGATAAAGGACCCAGCTGAGCGCGAGCCTGGCTGTAATGCTCATCGTGATGATATTACTCGCTGGAAAGGATTGAGGGAATGTCACTGTCCTGTCACCATGAATCCACAAGGTGATATGTCACAAAATCTGGTAAATAAGAATATGTGATGAAGACTTGGGGACGGATTCACAGTTACGTAGTTTTCATCTTACGTACGTTGTTTTAAGAATTGAGCCACTACGCATGTGTAGTAGCTCATATACGCTATCTACATACCATTTCTGTACGTGTATTGCGTAAGCGCAGTCTTTTAGTAGCTCAATTCTTAAAACAAGGTACGTAAGACGAAAACTACGTAACCTTGGGCCTGATCCAGACCTACGCAAGCGATCGTACGCTGATCGTAAGCGTAAATTCGGCAGAAAAAAACTTACTGCCCATGTGCAGTGTGACAACTTCCGGTCGTACCAAAGACCTTTTCGTAGCGGTGATATAAATTGTACAGCATGGGCGTGCTTAGTCCGGTACGATCAGCGCGTCGCTACAAAAATTCGTACCGATAGATAGGGTGCAGCCGGCATACGGAGGTAAAGGTAAGGGGAGTGTCGTGGGAGTGAAAGTTTTTACGCTGGAGCGATAATACGCCCCGCTCTCATGCGTAGGTCTGGATCAGGCCCCTTGAATCCAGACCTTGATTCCGGTGATTGGATTTCTACGATATATTATGCAATGCAGATTCTTATTGCTGAAGAACGGTCTGCTTAAACTAACAGACAGCAGCGCTCGACTAATTGCTTCTCTCTGCAGTCATGACGAGCAGCTGTTGTGAACAGGATGTCTCCGATCCCGGAACCAACATAAAAAAAAAAAATCTATAAAGGAAAACAGTGCTTATGGCATGTGTATACTAATGATTCAAACTACGTAAATCACAGAAAGGCTGAAAAAACAAACGTGAGTGATTGGTAAAAATGGAAATAAACCATAGTTATCAACTGTGCCTGAAGATCAGGGAGTCTCCCTGAAGTCTTGGCAATCTCCCTGATGCTGATTCAGTTCCAGAATTCATTGTGGTATGATGCCAGAATCAGAGGTGTAGGACGGATCAATGGCACCTGGAGTTAGTGAATGCTATGGTGCCCCCCAACCCCGTCCTCTTGTAGTGTAGTGAGCCAGATAGCGGGGTGACAATATTCCCTAATATTTGCTGGCTAAAAAGAAATGTTGTTTTTACTTAACTAATGTTGATTGTTGGGTTCTTCTCTTGTGCCTCACGTTGATTCTCACTGCACTGAAAGTATGTGGAGAAAATGAAGACAGTCGCCATTACACATCTCCCATCCCCCGTTACATATCTCCCTTCCTGTTACATATATGCCTTTCAGTCTCTCCCCTAATGACATATTTGCCTTATTGTGACCCTCTTCAATACCCCATCCATGCACATGCCCCCCCGTCTACCTTACATACATTTACACATCTCCCTTCCTGTCTCCCTTACATTACACATCTCTCTCCCTACCCCATCTCTATTACACATCCCCTTTACTTTACACATCTCTCTCCCTACCCACAAGCCATTACACATCTCTCTTTCTGTCCCCTTTACATGACACACCTCTCTCCCTACCCCATCTCTATTACACATCCCCTTTACTTTACACATCTCTCGCTCTGTCCCCTTTACATTACACATCTCTCTCTCTACCCACAAGCCATTACACATCTCTCTCCCTTACATTACACATCTATGGACATGGCACACTATATAAAGCACATGTGGGGTATATTATGAGTCTGGGAATATATTATAATATGTTGTTTATATTAGGGTTTGGGAATGGCATATTATATATAGTATATACCATTCCCAGATCCATGATATTCCCCACTTGTACATTATATAGGGTGTCATTCCATATTATACCTCATGTAATACCAGCATATTAGGGATCTGTAGATGGCACTTGGCTGTGCTCTGCAGCGCCCCTTTGGTCTGCCAGCGCCTGTAGCACAAGCTCCACCAGCTCCACCCTCAATACTCCTCTGGCCAGAATATAGAATCGATGACTGGCAGTTATCTAAGACAACATGAATCCAATAATGGAGACAGAAATGAAAAATACACTTTGGTCTCTTGTTAATCAACTGTAGTGCAGAAGTCAGCGGATCCTATTCACAGTCTCCACAATAACACTGAAAGGATTTATTCACTGACAATATAACAATCACTAAATACTGATGCCGCCATATTTATTGAGAGATAGTTTTCCCGGCAGCGCTAGACACACCCATGGGTGGAGCTATTCACAGGACACACCCCTTTGGCCTTCATAGTGCTATCAAAATCTCCTTGACTTGGAAAAGTTGTCAATAAACTTCAGCTGTCTGTTTTGCTCCATAGGAACATTTTCACAGCCATCATGTGACTTTAAGAAAGTTCTACCCGAATGAAACGCATTAGATAAATTTGTGCCTCATGGATTTTGACTATTATTTATTCACCTTAACAGAATAGTTGGGGAGATTACTCATCCTTCAGGGAGTCAGGGAGATCACCTGCTCTTCGGGCAGTCAGGAAGATCACCCGCTCTTCAGGGAGATGACCCATTCTTCAGGGAGTCAGGGATATCACCCACTATTCAGGGAGCCTCTCTGATATGCAGGGAGAGTTGGCACGTATGATCTATCTCTATCTGTTTTTTGTCAATAGATCCCTTATAACAATGAACTCTATTTCTAAATGAGGAAAGCTACAGAACTCACTGCAGAACAATCCCTCCCTTATATGATGGCCGACCTCTCCCTGTAATTGTTGCAGCATTTCAGCGGATTTCATTCTTCTGAGCTTCTTGTAGAAGGAAAAATGAGACATTGAATGTTTGACCTAAAATCTTATTATGTGCCGCCATCTAGTGTTGAAATTGGGATCTGCGTTTTTAAAATGCTAGTTTTTATGTTCTTCACACAAACCTGTTTACAAAGTATAATGATATTAATCAGTGGCGTAACTACTACGCTGCTATGAGGCCCGGAAGAGGTGTGTGTGCTGTGCGGCCTTCTGTCAGCTTAGACACCTGATCCAGCGGCCTGCGCAATTCGCCATGCAGTATATTTGTTGTAGACGCGCTAGAAAAAGTGGGACGGGCTACACGCGACCCAAAAATGCGCACAGTGGTGCCTTGTACTGCAATCAATTACGGCAGGTAGTGCGATATAGCAGCTAAGCTCAATGCAGGTACGTGTCCAGATACGGTGCGCATAACTGGGAGTAGTGTAATGCTGGACCGGATCCAGACTCCCGCACGTTTTCCATACATACAGAGGTGTGAGAGGCGCAGTTATAATGTTATGGGAGACTTGCGCCAGTGGTTTGCGTGAGTCTGGATCTGGCTCTTTAAATGGAAGTTCTGGCGAATGTAAGCGTCTCAATCGGAACGTAAATGTTCCAAAATAATTGCAAGCAATATTTTTTTATTAAAAACATCAGAAAAACGTAATTTTTGTAGTGTGTTGGGTCACATCTAATGCAAGGGTCTGAAATTGGTCGTGAAAATTCAGCCCTCTGGACCTAGGGCTCTATTTAATTTTCATGTGAAAATGGGCATAATCGTATGAAAATGAAGTTTTCATATTTACAGACAATGGATGACATTGGAAAACAGCAGTTTCCATGGCGATCCATGTAAACATCGGGCTCTCCGCCTGCCCGTTTTTTTCCGAGCGGGCTGGAGATTCAGAATATTTATGAAATGTTGGAGCAGAGTTTTATACTCAGCTCCCCACAGAACACTAATGCCAGCTCAGGCGTTAGTGCAATTATCCCATTGATGTCACCATACCCCCCCCCAATAGCTGTTATTAGGTAGAGGAAAAGGGGGGGCATGTCTGGGGAGACTGCTGGGATAAACCTAAGTGTGCCAATGTAAAAAAACAAAAAAAAAAGTTTTGTTTTCTTTAATTATATTTTTATTTAATAAAAAAAGAAATACATTTATAATATTAATAACATTATAAAAAAAAAAAAAATTGTCAAACTTAAGAGTCCCGATATGAAGCCACTGCGCATGCGCAGTGTTTTTCATATAGGGACCTGAAATTTTCAAAGTCCCGCAATGGAGTCTCTGCACATGCGCAGGCCTTCATTCATACGAAGAATGAATAAAAAGTCCTGCGATGAGCCCAGAGATCATCGTGGGACCTCGCAGGGCAGGTAAGTTTTGGTAAATTTAATGAACGAGCTGAAGCGAGCCTGGAACAGCTTCGTTCATTAAAAAATAAACCTAATAGTAAATAGAGCCCTATGCTACTTATATGTATGGGCATGTCTCACGGTAAGGAGCTGAACCAACTTACTGTCCATTGACCTTGCCCCCCCCATGAGACCCCCCCCCCCCAGAACGCAAGTCGCCACAGCCTGAGATGTGCTCAGATCTGCGTCTGGCGTGACCACGCGCTCCTCAGGTCTGAGCATGTGCAGTACATACAAAATCGTGTTTTTACGTCACCGTCTAGTGTAACTACGTGTACTTAGTTTTGGATCTACCCCCAATGGGCTGGAGACATGTCTTGGAGAAGGCGCTGTCCAGCAGACAGTATATCTCAGGCAGGAGAGCTGTAGCAGGAGAGGTGCAGCGATCACACGCGTCATCTGTCTTGGGCAAGGTTCATCTGATGTTCTTGTTAAGAGAGAGTAAAGTACAGATCTGTCTGAGCTCCCGGACGGCAAAGATTCAGCACAAACCCCCCCACCCCCCGAAATCACAGCACAGGTAAGAAATGCCTGCTCTGACCTCCTGCATGGAAGAGGATGAATTACACTGGAGGAGACTGAGAGGTGACATACAGACAGTCACCAGTCTATTCTTATCTAATTATTCTCTCCCTTTATTCCACTGTGTATGGTCATTACAGCCTCTGTATACCCCCTGTGTAGTATCTGTGTACCCCTATGTATTATTTGGGTACACTTATATAACCACTCTGTACACAATGTGTAGTCTCCGTGTACCTCTTCTGTACCCCCTTTGTAGTATCTATGTACCCCTTGCATACACCCTATACAGCCTGTGTACCCCCTATATAGTATATGCATACCCCCACTATACCTTATGTAGCTGTGTACCCATGTACAACTTCTCTGTACCCTCTGTGAACCCCCCTGTGTAGTTTACCCGCTGTATACCCCCACTTTATATCTTGTGTAGTCTCTGTGTACCTGCTGTATAGTGTCTGTGTACCCCCAGAATAACTACACTGTACCCTCCATGTACCCCCCTGTGTAATGTCTGTATAGTGTCCTTCATGTATAACTCCTCTGTATATCTTGTGTATTATCTGTGCAGTATCTGGGTGCCCCCTGTGTAGTATCTGGGTGCCCGCTGTATAGTATCTGGGTGCCCCCTGTTTAGTGTCTGGGTACCCCTTGTATAGTATCTGGGTAACCCCTGTATAGTATCTATGTGCCCCCTGTGTAGTATCTGGGTGCCCCCTGTGTAGTGTCTGGGTGCTCCCCTGTTTAGTATCTGGGTACCCCTGTATAGTATCTGGGTACCCCTTGTATAGTATCTGGGTACCCCCTGTATAGTATCTGGGTGCTCCCCTGTTTAGTATCTGGGTACCCCTGTATAGTATCTGGGTGCCCCCTGTATAGTATCTGGGTAACCCCTGTATAGTATCTGGGTAACCCCTGTATAGTATCTGGGTGCCCCCTGTATAGTATCTGGGTACCCCTGTTTAGTATCTGGGTACCCCTGTATAGTATCCAGGTGCCCCCTGTATAGTATCTGGGTGCCCCCTGTATAGTATCTGGGACTGGGTACCCCCTGTGTAGTATCTGTGTACTCCTGTATGCCCCCTCCCCCCATACTTATGTTGCTCCTCTGCTCATCATCTGTCAGTCGCCTCAGAAGCGGCACCAGAAGCGGCAGCGGACAGAGACTGCGGTGGCTGCCGGGAAGTGTAGTTCGCTCTCTCCGTCTCTCGGCTGTGTGTCCGCGGGCCGAGAGCAGGAGGAGAGTGTGTTCGGACTACAACTCCCGGCAGCACTTGCGGCCCCGGCAGAAGACTCAGCGGCTCCATTGATAGAGAACTGCACACACGGACGGGAAGTCAGGTGGGAGTGGATTCATGGGCATGGTGAGGGCACAGAGGGGGTGTCAGGGTCAGGGGGACTCCCTGGGCAGAGAGGGGGTGCCAGGGTCAGTTGGGGTCTTCCTGGTCAGGGAGGGGGTAGCAGGGGCATTAGGGGTCTCCCTGGGTAGAGAGAGGGTGCCATGGTCAGTGGGGGTTCTCCCTGGGCAGAGTGGGGGTAGTAGGGTCTGTGGAGGTTTTTCTGGGACGGGATGGGGAACCATGGTCAGGAGGGGTCTTCTTGGTCAGGGAGGGTGGTAACAGAGTCAGTGTTGGTGTCCCTGAGCAGGGAGGGGGGTACCAAAGGTATAGGGGGTCTTCTGGTTTGCAGGTACCTGGGTCAGGTGGAGTATCACTGGGCATGGGGGGGTACCAGGCCAGTTGTAGGGTATCTCAGGTAGAGGGTATATTGGGTATGGTAAGGGCAGTGAGGAGATATCAGGGTCAGGTGCAGGATATCTCTGGGCATGGTAAATGCAGGGCTGGAGGAAGGTAGTCTAAGGGTAACAAGGTCAGGTGGGGATCTTAATGGTTTATCTGCAGACCCGTAGATTTCTGTCACTTATTACATATATTATTGGTATATAATAATATATATAATAATATACAGTGAGAGTATTTGGCCTGCATTGGGAAATGTGATTATAATTGTCCTTTTACTCCCTTTAGGCTTTTAGAATGGCTCCTAAGATCACCACAGAACTCCTGCGGCAGCTGAGACAGACACTGCGATCTACTCGGAGCGTCACCGAGCCAGTCCAAGCGTACATTGTGCCTTCTGGGGACGCTCATCAGGTACACCCCATCGCCTGCCTACTGGCTCTAATATCTAAAATAACAGTCATATAAAACCGTATAAACAGTTATTCAGCCGACAAAATACAACTACTGATAATGAGGAGTTTGTGTTGAGTTTCTTGCAAATAATGAGACTTTTTTATGAAATATATATAAATATAGAAGAATTATTTTGAATAAAAAATTAAAAAGCGTTAAAAATAAGTATTTTTTTCCCTAGATATAAAAATTAAATAAATTAATTGCTTACTGCTATTTAGATTTACCAATAAATAATATATATATATATTCTGAAGTTATTGGGGGCCTGGCTTGGAACAAAATGAATTGATCTCTTTCTCTTTTATCCACATTTAGCTGTTATTGGGTATTACTGTCTTTTCTGTTTGGCAATGGACGGGGGTATTGTTGGAGTGTATTTAGGGCATCGCTTGCTCTTAATCCGTCCCTGGTCAGTATAGACCTCAGTGTGTGTCTACATATCAATGTGTGTCATCATCTCTCTTTCAGAGTGAATATATCGCTCCGTGTGACTGCAGACGAGCCTTTATATCTGGATTCGATGGATCTGCTGGTGAGTATTGTATAATGTCTGTCGCAGAGCTCACAATTAATGAATTAAGTAAAATAATGTCAAAACACTGTAATCCTGCAATAAGAAAAAAGGTTTATTGAAAAAGTATTAAAGATATATACAGCCACCGCTGCTTAGCCAATCCCCTGCGGCAGCTTGTGTGTTCTGTACTACAGAGGAAACCCAGCTTAGTGAATCACCGGTGCCCTAGGATCCAAGCATTGTCATGTCTGACTTTCCACCTTTAATACAGAACATGTTGACTCCATCAGCGCCAGACTTTCCAGGCCAGCAAGGTCAGTGCAGGCTCTTCTCCACATACAGCTCCAAGTGCCGTTGTTTAACAAAGTTATTACTCTGGGGTGCAAAAAATAATAGAAAAAGAATTGAAGTGTTGCTCTGTTGCAAAACTTTAAAAACTCTTTTAAAACACATAAAAGCTTGAAAGATTCTGCTATGAGTATATCAAAAATAAAATCAAACGTGGCCATAATAGTTTCACTGTCCATTACATATGAATGTAGCCAAGCAAACAGAAAACAAAAGCATAAGTATATAGGGCCGGATCCAAACCTACGTTTCCTTTACCTTTCAACGTGTAGCGTATTTACGCTTTAGTAATTACTATGCACTCCCCTAGACACTCCCCTCGGCTGTACATATATTTTTTGCCGCTTTACGCTTTCCAAACCCTACCTTAACTTTTCCAAGTGTAACTGATGTCGGCCATAATGGCTGCATGTATTTATGCGCCTAAGCACGCCCATACTGTACGATTTAAATGCCTCACGCTGCCTACGAAGCGTAATTACGGGTGTCATATGCTGGCATGCTCCTTCGTCCGTAGTTACGCTGTTAATCGTATGTTAGTAAGTACGTTCCGAGTTTCGGGTCGTAACATCTCCCCTGCTCATGCACAGAACATACAAAACAGCGTTTTTACGACTCCGGCGAGCGTAAATACGCTAGCGGTCATAGCTCGGGATCTGGCCCATAGAATAATAATGAGCCACAGTAATAAGACAAGTTGTATCCAGATCGTAGACACCCTTACTCTGCGGTGTGTACTATATGGGTGGTGAGGACGGCAAGATTGCTATTAAGAACAAAGGCCCAGATCCAGAACAACGCTTGTGAGCGAATTTACGCGTGGCGGAGACGTAAAATCGCCTTTTGGTAAGTACTGCACATGCGCACCATAGAAAATC